>OY728120.1:849687841-849772841 GCA_963277665.1 Viscum album | reverse complement strand
ATTTTCCAAGCAATACATCCCTGTCTGGATATGAGTAGGTAGAGGGGGCTCTGGCACAGATGTACCTAGGATTGAAAACTCTGACAAAGAGTTTCGGGCATGACCCGGGGTATCCTGGTATATGAAAACGGGCCTTTCTGCACTCTTGGTTACGACACTCCTGTGGGATACGGTTAGGATAATTCACATTTTATTTGCAATCCATTGTGAAGGATTTAGAAGTAAATACTTCCTCAAAGAAAACAATTTTTTAGGATTATAGATTATATGCATACTCTTTTCAATTTACATTAGGTATTTTAAAAAATTTGGAATTATGCATTGTGATTCATAAACTAACCGAGTGTATTCTATTATTTAGAAATGGAACCCGCTAGAAGAAATGAGAACTCCGGCAATACACATGATTCAAAGAGTAATAATAATCATATCTTTCATGGTATTAATCCAAAATTTAGAAGGGAAATTGTCTCCCATGTATTCTCAACATAAGAAGACATAGTATCATGTGTTTATAAGATAAGTAAAGAATTCTCTAATTCCTATGGCTTTGAAGGGAAGTAAGAGAATAAAATGACGGTATAGAGAAAGATGGATAAAGGGAAGAGGGGAAAGAAGGATTTTCCCATATGTGATAACTGTGGAAAGAATCACCTTAGTAAATGCTTGAATGGAATGGGATTTTGTTATAAGTGTGGAGAAAAAGGACACTAAGTATGTGATTGCAACGGTAAGAAAAAGTTTCAAATAAACAATCCTTCATCTGCACGGAGTTGGGACACTATGTGAATCAATGTCCAAATAAATAGAGTATACCCCAAATGATGATATTGGATAATAATCATGTTATGATACTACCACAGATGAAGAGGAATGACTTGTGTTATTATGTTGTTATTAATAAATATTTCATTTGAGTGTTGTATCAACAATGTACTGGTAATATGAATTATGGAAATAAATAAGGATTGTACTATAGTACTATTTCATCAAGGATTTGAGATTATATGCTTCTAAAAAAAGTGACTAAATAGCAAGTTAAACATTTTGTAAAATACATTGTTGAAGGAAAGATAAACCTTAATATGGTTCTGATACTGAGGTAGTGATTTTGGAGTAAGATGTGATTGATTTAGATAAATTATATTTGATATTCTTGACTACTTTGAAAATAATTAATTGTCTGTTTATTCCATGATTATTAGAGTTTACAACATTTTTGGATATAAGGATTATATCTAGTATTTTATAAGGAATAAGAGATAATGAATTTAATTAATAAGGTTTTATGGTAATTTAGGGTGTTATAGCATTTTAAAAGAAAAAATAATAAGGTATTCACATGTTATTACGTAGAAAAAAGAAGATCTTCATTGTGTTTACCTTCTATATAAATTTTGGACTGTGACTTTGGAAAATATTATTTTGGATAAGTCTAAAGGTTGGAATGGATTAAGTTTGAAATTGTATACTATTTTTAAGGTTAAATCATTTCTTAAGACTATTTTTGGATTGTTATAAAAAGTAAAACCCAAAGGTCGGGCGACAACTCTCACGTCTGGCAAGGCCATGAGACTTGAACCCACAACCGAAGGACGACAAGGGTGTATCACCTACCACTGGCCTACGTGACTTCCTGGTTTGTGTAATGTAGTTTTTTTAATATTCTGACAAATGAATTATAAATTCATTATTTTTGGAACCCTCTACAATTATGATAAATAGAATATTTTTGAATTCTATTATCTTTTGGAGTGAAAGATGAGTTTATGGTAGGAATTAGCTGAAGGATTAAACTATACTTGTCAAGAATATTATTTTTCCTCTTATTATATGATTAAATTAATTATTAAAATTTAGGTAAGGGATCTTAAAACCAAAAATATGTTATCTTAATACCTTATGTTTTGTTAAACCGATGATATTTTAAACCATCATAGATTGATGGCTTTGAGGCCCTCAATTTTACACTTGATTGTGATTGATGACCTCAATCACTCCCTATAAATATTTTCGTTTTTCCTCTAATTATGTGTCTCTAATTTCTACCAATGTTCTTTTAATCGAGATCATAATTTGGTGGTGATTTTTTCATTTCCCTTTCCCTCTTATTAAGACTAAATTTTATTAACCCAATTTCCGATGTGGGTTTTCCATAAAGGTACTTTTCTATTTTTAACCATTTATTTTCGAAGAACAATTTCAAATTGTGAAGATGCAATTTAATAAAGGAGGGGATAATGTAACACCTAAATATTTCATATAAATTTATCTCTTCAAAGTAATTCAATAACTTGTGTTACACGAAACACCGAGTTTGAGTGCACCACAACATACCGAAATATCCGTTCAAAAAGCGATTATGAATAGTATTAACTGAAATTTGAATTTTATATACTCTATATAATTTTATAATCCATATTATGTGTTTCTTAGATATAATATAAGAAAAAATTCATATTTTCAGATAAAAGAACTATTTTTCAAAAAATGCAATTTTAGAGCATTTTAAGGGTGAACCCTTATTAAAAACAATATTTGACACTTTTATATATTCAATTTAATTTAATTTAATTAATATTTATAATCGGGACATAAAAATTTAGTTGTGATAGTTTTTTGGTACTTTTCTGATAACTTTCATATTTTGATGAATAGTGAAAAATATTAAATTTTAATTGAAAACAACTATTTTAATCGAAATAATTTATAGTGTTAAATTATGAATTTGAATTGTTTGTAATTATAATTAGATTATATTTTTATTATTTAATACAATTTAGGTCATTATAAATAATTTCACATTTAAATTGGGCATAAACACATGATAATCTTTTGATAGTTTTTACTTTTTAAAAACCCGCTTTTTGGTTTTAACAACATGAATTAATTTTAAATTAATTAATGAAACTTCTATGCTTTTAAATTATTAAAATATAATTCATTTTTTAATTCGTAATATAAAAATTAGCTTAGGGTGAATTTTTTGTATTTTTTTGAAAACTTTCAATTTTTGATGAATAGTGAAAAATACTACGTTATTGTTTAAAACCGACTTTTTATTTAAGTAATTATTTATTTTATTTAAATTTATTTTAAGTAAAAATAGATATATAATACCTATATATGTTCAATGTAATTCATTGGATTCATTTTATAATAAAATTAGATGTATAAAATTTTATTAAACTTTTTAACATCTTTTACCCACCTTCTAGGGACATTTGCAAATTTGCATAAAAAGTAATTTTACCACATCTATGAATTGAATTTCATAAATCGGATAGACACAGTTGACATTAGTAAGTTAAATTTGGTTCAATAAGATGAAAATAATTTTTGGTGAATAGTAACTTTTGACTTTTATTTACCACGGTTAAAAGTAAATAGGGTAATTAAAGGTAAAAATGATATTATAATTACCCTAACACTTGTCCTAGTTCTATTGGATAAGTTTATTTTGACCAAAAACAACCTCAAGAATAAAATATGATCCTTTTGGTCCACTTGGATTAGATTAGGACATTTATTATTATTTTACTTAAAGAAGAGTTAAAAGTGCTAAATTCAAAGTTTAATAACTAAACCATTTTTAATATAGGGTTATAAATAAGATAAATTCAACAATAAATATTAATTAGAAATATAAAAATATTTCCTACATCATAGTATTTTATTTATAATTTTTATACATTGAATAATTAAATTTATTTATGACACAATGATGATGCAGTAATTACCTTATTAATGAAAGATTAAAATAATTGATATTAGAAATATCAAAATAAATGTAAATTGATACCTTTGATGACATCCAATAATTTTCTAGGTGAATATAACATGTTAGTATTTATTTAATTTATTTTTTATAAGTAATCAACTTGTTATGACTTTCAAAAAACCAAATACCAAATACTTTCAAAATATACATAAATGAGTTTTTAAAACAAATACTATATTATTAAATGATATAATAATCATAAAAATATAAGGTTTGGCAAAAGGACTTATGTAATGATATATATGTCATTAATGATTCACTTTAGTTTTTATTGGATTTTTATAGTAATATTTTTTACTATTTATTATAATAATACAAGAATACATGGTAAAAGTTAATATATTTAACTAACAGTTAATTCTAAAAGATAAGGTTAATATGGTGATCTAAACCTATCTATAACCTATTTTTTGAGATTTTTTAGACATATCCCCACCTTATCCTTGAATTAAATCATTTTTGATCCATTAGAAACTGAATATGGTTGTATAATAAATTAATATTTTATGTTTTTTCTAAAGTGACCCTCAACTCTCTTATAAAAGGGTACTTACCCTTCTCTCAAAATCACACCTCCAAAGCCATTTGGATCAGAAAAACCCTACCCAAATTTCCTCCCAACTTCCCTCACTTAAACCTAGTGGCCTTCCCTTTAGTATAAATCCAACCTAAGAATCCCTTTTGTTCAAATCAAAAGGAAACAGCCAAAGAAGAGGTAATTATTTTATCACCTCTTTCAAAGTCCTTTTCTTCTTCCACTTTCTCTTTATTTATTATTTACATACCAAAATAATAACTCCAATACCTTATAAATTCTGTGATTTTATTATAAATATGGTTTAACCATACTCATTATTCAATCCATCCTATGAATGATAATGACATCATGTGTCTGTACGTACGCCTTACCATCTCCACGTCGTGGTGTAATTTTTTATTCAACATTATGTTATTTGGATGGATGTAATGATGAATAATATGTATATAAATAATGAAAATAACATGCTAATTTATCTGTACAATTAATATACCATCTAATTCTGCACCTTTTAATCATTAATAAAATGATATCGTCGCTCGTGTGTACGTCTGGCATACCGTCTCCACGACGCGTTGAGATTCATTTCTAGGTTCACCATTCAAAGATGGTTATAAAAATATATATTATTAATAATTATTTAATATATGACATAATAATTCTACTGGATATATATGTATGTATGTATTTACTTACATATGTCTTATTCTCTTATTTCCGTTCAATACGATATGAAAACGGAAATAGCGTTTATGCATGAGTATGGCCTACCATCTCCATAAATGGTGTTTTCCATTTCATATACCTATATATTATACATATTTATATTATAAATATATATTATATATAAATCATGTTTTATATTCTGGAATTATTTAAATCATGATCTAAATGATACAATTAAGAATAACAAGTTAAAACATGCCAGATAAAGAAAGTGATTATTACCCGAAATGTTAATGGAAGTCATTATTAAATGGGTATTATAAAGTCATAAATGAATCATGTATGATATAATAAATATTAATATTGTTTTGGTATAATTTAATATCATACTATGGTCATTAAATAGGATCTTAAACGTACCCTTGACCAAAGTAATGTGCTAGGTAAGGGTTAATTTCTCAATCTCATTATTATCTGTGATTGTTTATATGTAAGTGTGTACTGGGACATATTTATTATCTTTGTCCATGTTTCATAAAATAATTTTCAAAAGGATTATTTTTTAGGGACTCTTTAACTAAAACATGATTTTAAATGTTTTAAATATTTACTCTTCTAAACCTTTTTCATTAATTTACATGTTTTCAAAAATAGTTTTAAGGATTTATTTATATGTACATTATTGTTTTAAAATGTTAATTACTTTCAAAAGTTTCAATGTGGTATGGGACACTTTGATTCAAAAATATCTTTTAAATGACTTACTTTATAAATCGGTGACTTTTAAATGATTTCACAAAAAGGTATATTGCTCTCAAAGAGTTTTACTCATCATTTTCAACTATGTTAACATACTTTACTAGATTTTATTCTTAATTTAGGTTGATTTATTATAATACAATCTTCCATATTTTATTGAATTAGTTATGATATGTTTGACTGTGGATGTTCTATTTTAATACCATTCATGGTTTATGGTTTATGTATTGACATTTCGTTTGCTGGTTATAATACGAATGTTTATGTTATGTTTCAACATTTTCATATGAGGAATGCAGTGGACTTAGTAAGTGAAGGGTGGAGCACGCTATAGCTCCTCGATGCATCGGTAGGTCTCATGAGAAAATCTAATGTCTTAGCACAAGGCCTCGACAAAAAAATTATTTGTAGTCTTGGCATGATGCCTTGACTATGTGGTAATGATGTCCGGCATTAGGCATTCCCTCATTATGAAATTAATTATTACATGTGATTATTCGACTAGTAGAATATCCATGTGCATGTTTATGTGGTAATTGTTTATTTATTTTCTCCATATTATGTTCAATTTTATGTTTAAAATGATGTTTTTGTTTTTTATTACACATCTTGCCTTAAAATTTTATAGCTTCCGCTAAATTATTTACCATTACTGAGCATATGAGCTCAGTCCTTTCTTATGTTTTGTTTTCCCAGGATTTCAAGAAGTGTATTTTATTTGATATAGAGGGTTAATATATTGGAATAATGGTGTTCTCAATGGATTATTTATGTTGTATTTTATGTTTAAATGTATAATGTAACATTAATGTATGTAATCTATTTTCCAAGAATACTAAACGGATTGGTATTTTAGAATTTTATCCATTATGATCATGCCAATTTATTAAAATAATTCACCGGCTCTGGGCTTCTGGGTTCGGGGCATTACATAATAAATTTTTCCTTTTTATGGATAATTTATTCAATTTAAGGGGATTCCCCCTCTTGGAATGAAAGTATTTTTTTCTAATGTTCAAGGAATACAAGTCATTGATCCAACTGGGCTATCTATAACTAACACTGACAAAAAATATCTTAATACAGACTCTAAAGCATAGAATCTTATCACTGCAGCACTTTCTGATCAGATCTATATGAAGGTGATGAGATCCACCTCATAAAGTCTATGTAAAGACCTGGAAATTCCATGGATATTTTTTTTTCTTAAATACATGGTAATTTTACAAGTCTGCGAAAATTGACGGCACATGATTCTGAGGCCCGGTGTGCCCAGAATCAATTTTTGAAGTTTTGTTCGAGTAATTTCAGTAAACGTATGAGTGAGTTTTTATAACTTTTGAATCGGTGCTCATAATTGAAATATGAGGACACCGTTGAACTCGCAGCGCCGGTATTCCCTTAAGTAGACATTCACTTTGAAGGTAGTGTGTTGAGAATTAAAGATAGTTTTGGGTTTTTAGAGAATGAATTAAATAAAAATAAAGTGTGTGGCTTAATTTTTATTTGTTGGTTAACACCTCCTCTTGGAAGTTGGTGGTGGGACCACCACACCTTAAACTCCCATGAGAGGTTATGGTGGTGGGTCCCACCTGAGCCTAACCTCATGTGAGAGGTTATGACGTGGGGACCACACGGGACTAAACCCCCTATTTATGGGAGGAGAGGAAAATCTCTCAACTCACCTCATTAATAAGGGGGATCCCCTTTACCTCCTCTTCCATTTATGGTGCCACCACCTCCCCTCATTTATTGGTGCCAACTCCCCTAATTTAATGGTTCCAAATCCTCCACATTAATTAATGGGAGTCAAGTTAATTAAAACCTCCATTTTGAATATTGTGCCAATGAATTAATAAGATATCATAATCTCTTATTATTTTGGTTGGCATTGCTCTTGGTGGAAACATGGGAGAAGAGGGAGGAACTCTCGTCAATGAAAAATGAAGAACGAAGAACGAAGAACGCTGACCTTCTTCGACTTCTTCCTTAGAGCTTCTACCGATGTGAGACATCTTCAACCGACCTTCCCTCCACATCTTTGTCAACGAGCTGATGCACGAGCTCAAGATTGGAAGTGTGCGGAAGACGCAACGAACGATGATCACCTTTATCTTCTTCCTGCGACTTCATCGGCGATCAACGAACAAAGGTAGGGGTTAATTTGAGTAATACTACTTTTCTTATTCCCTTATTCGATTGGAAAGGAGTCATTGCATAGGTTGTAAAACAATTGAATTTCATCTTTCTTACTCCTTGATGAGCCAAATGCTACCACACTAAACGCGGAGGGTGCGGGCCAAACCAACATGGCCCGACCCCTCCGTCGTTCTTGTTTATGATGATCTTCGGCTTGGTGACATAGAAATGAGGCGACGAAGGCGGCGAAGACAAAGGCCGTGCTACCCGCGGCCTACGTGATCTGTGTCGCCCCCGCGACATCCCGCACTGCCACTGGCTGAACCTACCCCGGCCGAGCCCCCCACCAGCAGCGCTGCTCGCAGAGCCGAGCCACTACCCTGAGCCAGCCCGCACCCCACCAGCCTGCCCGCTTGGTGCCCTGCCCGGCAGCCTGTCAGCCTGGCTGTGCTCTGCCGGGCCGCCCCCCAGCCAACCTGCCAGCCTGCCCGGCCGCCTCTAGTGTGCCTAGCCGAACCCCGTCGGCTCGCGTTCCCAACATGTCCTATGCACCCCGTGCTGCCTGAGCCGCACCCTCTCGGCGCTTCAGGCCCAACGTGCCCTGCGCACCCCATGCTGCCATACGCACCTCGTGCTTCCCAACATGCCCTGCGCACCCCGTGCTACCCTGCGCACCGCAGTTGTATCTAACATATACTCAAGGATCACATATATGTTTTGAAATGTTTTATAGAAGGTGATGGTTTTCTTGGTGAAATTGATCATGAAATTTTATCCATAGACAGATGGGAAGATAGAGAGGTCTATCCAGGTTTTTGAGGACATACTTTGGGCTTTCATGGTTGATTTTGGTGGATTTTGGGAAAAGAATTTTCATTGGTTAAATTTTACTATAAAAATATTTATCAAGATTTAATAAATATGTCTCCCTTGAAGGAATTATATGGTAATCCATGTAGATCTTCATTTTTCTGGACATACACTACTACAACTTGGCCTTTTATCAGCACTAAAAACCAATATTCACAACATTAAAAAAGCACTGTTAATGTCGGCGTAGATAAAGTGGGGTTCCCCTTTATCATCCCTCCAAAAAGCATTGATATAGGCGTCCTTTACCAGGGCTAAAAAGAGCGCTGATAAAGGGGGTCCTTTATCAGCGCTGTTTTTAGCTCTCGTAAAGTTCGCCTTTATCAGCGCTTTTCGGAGCACTGATAAAGGGGACCCCCCCCCCCCCCTATCTACGCCGGCATTAACAGCACTTTTCTAGCGCTGATAAAGGGGTTCCTTTATCAGTGCTACCTTGAGCGTTGATAATAGCTCCCTTTACCAGCGCTCTTTTAGTGCTGTTAAAGGTTTCCTTTATCAGCGCTCAAAAAAGCACTGATAAAGGCACCTTCCCCTGCACCTGAAGAACCATCACTTGAACACCTACACATCTGTACAAACTAGTACACCTGTACAAAATAGAACCTACACACCTGCACAAAATATCACCCACACACAATTTTTTGACAAACAATGCTAAATACATTTACTTAACATAATGAATACAAAAAAACACACTGCTATATACATTTCAAACAATTTTTTACATGGTTACAATTACAATTATCCAACAATTGTTATAAAAATTATTGTTTCATCCTTTTATATCTGTGATCTGCTCTCAAAAATTGTCAACCATGGTATTTGTTGCCGAACAAAGCATCTGAACTCAAGGAACAAAATTCACCTATATAAGAAAACAAATATTATGTTAGTAATACAATAATGAAATAAATTAAAAACATTAATATAAAAGAATATATTAATATGGAAATTTGAAACTCAAATATAGAAATGATAAACTCAAATGTTTTCATTCTGATAACAATGAAAGGGAATAATGTAAAATCAATATGTTTTTGGATGATTTATTTCATTTAATAAATACTGATTCTTTATCTAAGGAAAAGATTTACCAGTCACACCATGCATTGGATTTAGGTGTGGTTGATTCGTACACATCAAAAATGACCCATGGATCGTTTTCCTTAAGTATCAAAACAATCTGAACATGTTTTCTCGGTATTCCATATGTCAGTAGTGTTGTTTTCTAAAGTTAATGTCAATTTCAAACTGATATCAGACACTTTTATCCATACCAGTCACACCGTGCATCGGATTGTGGTGAGGTTGATTCGTACACATCAAAAATGAATCATTGATCATTTTCCAAAAGTATCAAAACAATCTGAACATGTTTACTCGGTATTCCATATGTCAGTAGTGTTGTTTTCAAAAGTTTATGTCAATTTGAAATTGATATCAGACACTTTTATCCATACCGGTCACAACGTGCATCGTATTGAGGTGTGATTGATTCATAAATGTCAAATATGACTCATGGATTGTTTTCCTAAAGTATCAAAACAATCTGAATGTGTTTTCATGGTTTTCTGTATGTCACTTGTTTTGTTTTCTAAAGCTTATATCAATTTGAAACTAATATCAGACACTTTTATCCATACTGGTTACACCGTGCAACGGATTGAGGTGTGGTCGATTCGTACACCTCACAAATGACTCATGGATCATTTTCCTAAATTATTAAAATAATCTGAATGTGTTTTATTGGTTTTCCATATGTCACTTTTGTTGTTTTCTAAAGTTAATGTCAATTTGAAACTAATATCAGACACATTTAGCTATACCGGTCACACCGTGCATTGGATTAAGGTGCGGTCAATTCATACACCTCAAAAATGACTCATGTATCGTTTTCCTAAAGTATCAAAACAATCCTAATGTGTTTTCTCAATATTCATTTTTTCACTTGTGTTGTTTTCTAAAGTTAATGTCAATTTCAAACTGATATCAGACACTTTTAGCCATACCGGTCACACCGTGCATCAGATTGAGGTATGGTTGATTCTTAAACCTCAAAAATGACTCATATATCATTTTCCTAAAGTATCAAAACAATTCGAACACATTTTCTCAGTATTCCGTATGTCACTTGTGTTGTTCTCTAAAGTTAATATCAATTTCAAACTGATATCAGACACTTGTAGCCATACAGGTCACATCGTGTGTCAAATTTAGGTGTGGTTGATTCTTACACCTCACAAATGACTCATGGATCATTGTCCTAAAGTATCAAAACAATATGAACACGTTTTCTCAGTATTCTATATGTTAGTAGTGTTGTTTTCTAAAGTTTATGTCAATTTGAAACTGATATTAGACACTTTTAGCCATACTGGTCACACCACGCATCAGATTGAGGTACAATCAATTTTTACACATCAAAAATGACTCATGGATCGTTTTCCTAAAGTATCAAAATAATAAGAACTCATTTTATTAGTTTTATGCACGTCACTTGTGTTGTTTTCTAAAGTTAATGTCAATTTGAAACTGATATCAGACACTTTTATCCATACCGGTCACACCATACGTCGGATTGAGGTGCGGTCAATTTGTACACATTAAAAATGACTAATGGATCGTTTTCTTAAAGTAAAAAAATAATACGAACGCATTTTCTTGGTTTTTCATATGTCATTAGTGTTGTCTTCTAAAGTTTATGTCAATTTGAAACTGATATCAGACACTTTTATCCATACAGGTCACATCATGCGTTAGATTGAGGTGTGGTCAATTATTACACGTCACAAATGACTCATGGATCTTTTTCCTAAAGTATCAAAACAATATAAACGCGTTTTCTCAGTTTTCCATTTGTCACTTGTGTTGTTTTCTAAATTTAATGTCAATTTGAAACTGATATCAGACACTTTTAGCCATACCGGTCACACCGTGCATTGGATTGAGGTGCGGTTGATTCGTACACCTCAAAAATGACTCATGGATCATTTTCCTAAAGTATCAAAACAATCCTAATTCATTTTCTCAGTATTTCGTATGTCACTTGTGTTGTTTTCTAAAGTTAAATTCAATTTCAAACTGATATCAGACACTTTTATCCTTACCGGTCACACCGTGCGTCAGATTGAGGTGCGATCGATTTTTACACCTCCCAAATGACTCATAGATTGTTTTCCTAAAGTATCAAAACAATCCGAACACGTTTTCTCAGTTTTCCATATGTCACTTGTGTTTTTTTCTAAAGTTAATGTCAATTTCAAACTTATATCAGACACTCTTAGCCATACCGGTCACACCGTGTGTCAGATTGAGGTGTGTTTGATTCATACATGTCACAAATGACTCATAGATCATTTTCCTAAAGTATCAAAACAATCTGAACGCTTTTTCTCAGTATTCTGTATGTTATTAGTGTTGTTTTCTATAGTTTTTGTTAATTTGAAACTGATATCAGACACTTTTATCCATACCGGTCACACCGTGTGTCAGATTAAGGTGTGGTCGATTCATACACGTCAAAAATGACTCATGCATCATTTTCCTAATGTATCAAAACAATAAGAACACGTTTTCTTGGTTTTCTGTATGTCACTTGTTTTGTTTTCTAAAGTTAATGTCAATTTGAAACTGATATCAGACACTTTTAGCCATACCGGTCACACCGTGCGTTAGATTGAGGTGTGGTCGATTCGTACACCTCAAAAATGACTCATGGATAGTTTTCCTAAAGTATAAAAACAATACAAATGTGTTTTCTCTGTATTCCGTATGTCACTTGTGTTGTTTTCTAAAGTTAATGTCAATTTCAAACTGATATCTGGCACTTTTAGCCATACCGGTCACACCGTGTGTCGGATTGAGGTGCGGTCGATTCATACACCTCCCAAATGACTGATGGATCGTTTTACTAATGTATTAAAACAATCCAAACATATTTTCTTGGTATTCCATATGTCACTTGAGTTGTTTTCTAAAGTTAATGTCAATTTCAATTTGATATCAGACACTTTTAGCCATACCGGTCACACCGTGCATCAGATTGTGGTGAAGTCGATTCTTACACCTCACAAATGACTCATGGATTGTTTTCCTAAAGTATAAAAACAATATGAACACTTTTTCTTGGTATTTTCTATGTCACATGTGTTGTTTTCTAAATTTAATGTCAATTTCAAACTGATATTAGACACTTTTAGCCATACCGGTCACATCGTGCATCGGATTGAGGTGTGGTCGATTCATACACCTCAAAAATGACTCATGGATCGTTTTACTAAAGTATAAAGACAATCCGAATGCATTTTCTTGGTATTATGTATGTCAATTGTGTTGTTTTCTAAAGTTAATGTCAATTTCAAACTTATATCAGACACTTTTAGCCATACCGGTCACACCATGCGTTGGATTGAGGTGGGGTCAATTCGTACACCTCACAAATGACTCATGGATCATTTTCCTAAAGTATCAAAACAATAAGAACGCATTTGATCATTATTCCCTATGTAAGTAGTGTTGTTTTCTAAATTTAATGTCAATTTCAAACTGATATCAGACACTTTTATCCACACTGGTCACACCGTGCATCGGATTGAGGTGCGGTTGATACGTACACCTCACAAATGACTCATAGATCATTTTCATAAAGTATCAAAACAATCCGAATGTGTTTTCTTAGTATTCTGTATGTCAGTAGTGTTATATATCCATAATTATCATATTATATTAGCTTTTTTAAAATCAAATCATGAAAACATACCACATGTATACATTTATAACTAAGGTGCCCAGCCATTCGTATGTGATGATTTCAGCTACAGCGTCAGCACTAACAAAATATAATGTTTCCTCTCAATACATATCTTTTTCAGAAACAATTATGTGATTATTTTTGCCTTTCATTTTCCTATCCACATGAGCTTGTAATGATATTAAATGTGGATATAGAACGGGTGGGTTGAAGGTTCCATCAGTAGATCATTTTGATCGGTTGGTTGATCCTTTTGAGCTGTTATTTCATTTTAGCTTGTTCCTTTTGTCCTTATGTAGTAACATTCATCGGTTCAGCCATTTTATAATTAAATGTTATTGTTTTTTCTTAAAAAATGAATTGTAAATGAATACCTCATGTTCGACATGTTTTTTTACAAGAGTCTACGGCCATGCAACAAATGTTCCAACAGATTTTTCCACTGTATGAATGTCGTCGTCATCATTTGGCACAGGTAGCTCAGTGCTCGGCTCATGAGCTACATTAATCGGCACATTGACATGACCAGTTGGAATTGGTCTTGAGTGTAGTGTGTCATTCTACATATTGAACATTGTATCCCTCACTACAAGGCGATGGGTGGGAGTTGAAAGATATAAATCACAATCATTTTCACCCTGTAGAATATCATTACAAGAAAGTTATCAGTTCTATGTGATTAACATTTCATAGAAACAAATATATGAACATTAATTACCTCGGTTAAGTTAGGTCTTTGAGGGGAATGCCTCACCTCAAAGCTGGTGGGGTGGGGTGGGTTGTTCTTGAGTTTTTTCTTCTCTTCGCCTCTCCCCCATCAAAATTTCTAGCAACTCTCCCGGACTTTGTAATTTTTCTTCAAGGGTATCTAGTCTAACTCTCATCATTTGAATTTCTTTAGTTTGTTCCTCCTCTTGTTTTTTTTAGGAAAATATGTCCGGGGTGTCACCCCAAAACCCGCTCCTCTGATGCGGCCATACTGTTCAAGTTGTTTCAAGGCCGCTGAAAGTATGTTCACATCTGATGCAGGTGTTATTGATTCCTATGACTATGTCAAATAGAAAATATGGGAAAATAAGTAATCATTATGATTTAATAGTGATTTAAAGCAAAACAAATTTATATTATTTCATATGTACACATGTTTCCCACACTTTTTGTGTGTTTTCATCTACCGGTTTCCCCTCTTTATTAACACAAGCCTCCTTTCATAGCACATGGCATGGGATGGAAGTGGCTTGGGATTTAGATTCATCAATCTGTATATAAACAGAGAAACATGTTTATAGTGTTGTTTTATGTCACATAAAAGTATTACAGTACTTTTAAAATACGTACCAATTGTTTTTCATTTGAAATGTACCCAAGCCTTGCTTTATGGTAGGGGTATGCTGGTTTTGGTGTCATTTCTTTATTTTCAACACTCAGTTGTTGTTTCGTAAATAAAAAATTATTAATCAAAGTGATGAATACAAGAAACGTTAAACAACGTGTTACCAAACACAATGTACCTAAAAAGTCTTCTCCACATGACGGTTGCAAAACGCATCCCACGCTCCTTGGGATATCAAGTGTGCATAAAGAGGAGGTGGGTGCGGCTTGATTTTCCCTTCAACATCTTTCATATGACATTTCGTTAAAATGGTGAAAAAGCCTCTATGAACATTTCCTACCAGTCTTAATACATATTCTTTGTGCAAGACATCTACTATAAATGCACTCTGCAAGAGATGATGTAGAGTTAGTCAGTATTTCAGTATTTTATTTTATTTTATTTTAATAAATTAAATAAATGATATCGTAATTTTACCTTAATCTCTTCCCACATAAATGTTTTCATCCTACTGACAACATGGTGCCATGACTCTATATCAATCGGCACACGTTTCCGAGTGACGATTCCAATGTAGCTACTAAACATGGATTTGTTGGGGTTTACATGTTGGCCTCACTTATTCCATCTCACCTCATATTAGATGCCTTTTTATTTTCCATAAAGATTTTGGCAAAAATTGTCAAACTACGGCACACCTGCTTTTTTTTGTGCCGTCGGGGTTTCATTGCCTACCATTTCCTCAGTTTCTACATCATCATTATGTTCCTCAAAAGAGATAGCATCGACACTGGGACAAGTACCAACAGGTTGAGAAACCTGTTGTACCTCAGCAGTGGGACCAACAATAACAGGTTGAGAGACCTGTTGTACCTCAGTAGTGGGACCTGCTACAACAGGTTGAGAAACCTGTTGTGTCTCGGGATTGGGTGCATCAGCAGGTGCAGAAGTCATTATCTGCAGAAGTGGTTTAACATTTAATATAGATCAAATAAAAGTAGTAGTGAACCGATAATAACATAATGTAACACAATCTATATTACAATCAAAAAATAGCTTTACTATTGAACTCTCTTTTTTTAAGGCTGAATGGATTTGACCCCTCTATCGACTATCCATATCCCTTTATTGTGGTCTCCTCTGACATACAAAATGTCGTCTACATTGGGACCACTATGAAATGATTATGAAGTCCCAATGAAAGGGTCATTCTCCATTGAATTTTCATCTGACCCTTCAATTGTTTTGGTCGATAACAGAACAATTGACCAGTTTTGGTTTGCAAGATCTGGAACATAAAATACTTGCACTATCTATGATGCCATTATAATCGGTTCATCTTTCTCCCCTTCCTTACTAAAATCGAATTTCATAAATCCCAATTCATCTATTTTAACATCACTTCTGTTATCAACCCACTTGCATTGAAAAATCAGAACTTGGAATTCCGTATAATTCAACTCCGATATTTGTTTGATGATGCCAATGTATACCGTATTCGCATAAATTGGATTTTTTTTCCTTAGTACCGGAAACATGCATCGCTTCAGACACAAGTGTAACCCCACTATTCTTCATGGTACTATCTTCATCATGTTCATTAGTATAAAATGTATAACCATTAACTACATAAGCATTGTAAGATAATACATACACACTTGGTCCTCTGGCTAGCCATCGAAGTCGGTCTGAAATTGACTCAGGATATTCATCTAACTTCTTAAAAATATGTTCCCAAAACCATCCTATAAACTATCGATTATGTGTATCTGATATCCATTTTTCATCCCTAGATGGATTCAAATGCCTAATAATTTCTTTGTGGGTTTCAACATATGGGTCAACATCAAAATTATTATGCAAAACATAATGGTGGGCCTTATTCTGATCTGTAATATTGATTGTGACAACCTTTCTTCCAGAAATTCCTTCACTCTCAAGCCACCCAGTGTGACGAGATTTCGATAGGCCAATTCTTTCCACACCAGACTGTTATTCGGTACAGAAATTCAACTACTTCCTCAACAATATATCGCTCCATAATACAACCCTTTGGCTAACTTCGATTTTTGAAATACACTTTCAAAATCTTCATATACCATTCAATGGGGTACATCCATCTGTAATGTACAGGACCACAAAGTTGAATTTCTCTCACCAAGTGGACCATCAAATGAACCATCATATCAAAAAATGAAGGCGGGAAGAACATTTATAATTCACATAATATGATGGAAATTTCTCTTTCCATAGTTGGCAATTTCACTGGGTCTATAACTTTGTTGCATATATATTTGAAGAAGAAAAACAGTTTCATTAATGTATGGCATACATTCTTTGGAAAATGAAATTTAAAGCAATAGGAATGAGATCTTTCATCAAAACATGGAATTCATGTGATTTTCAGACCTTTTAACATTCTCAAACAATTGATCACCTGTTAGTAGAGACGGTGTTGTACGTTCTTCTGAACTTCCATCGAATGATGTCATCCAAGATCGGTACTTATGTCGTCGGCGTAGAAATATGTAATGTCCAAGAAACACAGTTTTCGATGAATGTTTCAACCTAATTGATTGTGTACCTTGCTCTCAAATGGGACACCCTTGAGTTCCTTTAATTCTATATCCTGAAAATTTTTCATTAGTAGGGAAGTCATTTATCATCCCATACAACATGGCTCTCAAAGTGAAATATTACTTTTTGTAAGCATCATACAAAGTAACACTTGAATCCCACAATAATTTCAAATCTTCTATCAATGGAGCTAAATAAACAAAAATATCATTACCCGGTTTTTTTGGTCCTGATATAAGCATAGATAACATGATGTATTTTTGTTTCATGCATAACCATGATGGTAAGTTATAATTTACCAACATAACCGGCCATGTACTATGACTGTTTCTTTGAAAACCAAAAGGATTCACTCCATCCTGCAGTCTCCTCACTTCCATATAGGCGCCTAAACCATGGAATGATTGGAAAATACCATACAACTTTAGTAGGACTGGATTCATCTTTCTTGTATCGAGAAGCACCACACTTTGGGCATTATTTAAGTGATTTGTGGTCCTTGAGAAACAGTATACAGTCATTCAGGTAGGAATGTATTCTTTTAGAGATCATACCCATCGAGCATATCATTCGTTTAGCATCATATGTTCAAATAGGGAGCTCATTATCTTCTGGGAGCATGTCATTCAGGAGAGAAAGTAGTTCTGTAAAATTGGTGTCACTCCACCAGTTGTCTACTTTCAAATTATATAGCTTTAGCATGGCTGACAGTGCTGTATATTTAGTGAAACCAGCATACAATGGCATCTTTGCATAACTTTTTAACTTCTCAAACAATTTTTGGCAATCATGAAGTTCATCATCGACGGTCCTTGTCATTTCCTCAATACAGTCTTTATCATCATTCACATCTGTAATCACATCCTCCATACGGTCATCTTCATTGGTCATACTTGTAATCATATCAGATGATCCATAAAACGCAGTGTTATCACAGGTACTACCTATATTCATTGTTTCCCCGTGTTTATTCCAACATGTATAACTCCGATCTATTCCTTGACAGATCAAGTGTTCTTCTAACTCCTCTGGACAAATTTGTTTTTAATAAAAACATCATAACCACGGACAAAGGATTTGAGAAGGGTCATATGCATGATCTTTTTCAAACTTGATAAACTCTTTCACGCCTTCTTCATACTCTTTTGTCAAACGATTGGAATTCATCCTTTCTTTATTTATATTCATCCTATTTAAAATCCAAAGGATGAGTATATATGTTAGGGGAGAAAGAATATGAGTATAATTTAGATAAAAAACTAGATACTTCAAAAATGGTGGGGGCGTGCTCATTAATAGTCTTGGTTGAGGATGAGTATAGGCTATTTGAGTAGGTATTAGAGTCTTAGGCCTAAAGAAGATGGATAATATAGTTTTATATATCACGTATGATGGGGAACTCCCTCTTAAGGATACATAAGAGTCATGGTGTATGTGATGAGTAGGATATTCCATATAGGGATTGGTGAAGTGTGACATAGAGGATTTCCTCCTTATAATTGGATTAAGAGATCTCCAAGGGGAGATATGATATAAGTGAGGGTTATGCTAATAGTCTGGATTGCTTAGCATAGGGTATCCAAGGCCCACCTAGGCATTTTATACATAATACCATCAACCTACTCTTGTATGATTACTTATAATATGTGGTAAGAATCATTAATCTTATATAAGGTCCATACATACACTAATGATCTTATGTAGGTTGAATGATAAAATATTAGTAGGACACCAATAATGGGGAACCTAATATAAATCATAATATACTAGGTTTATCTATATGAATGCAAATAAATAAACAACACACATTACGAAAGAAATAAAGTAATATTGTTGTATGGTAACTAATTAAACAAAAAAACAAATAACACTATATTCAGTGAGAATCAATACATTAAACCATGGATTCCAAAAAACAATCTTATCTCCTAATAAAACCATACCACATACATCACAGATATTTTCTGAAACCAAAACATACCCAAACCTTGGGAACTATGCATCTCATATGGGATGATAAGAAACTGATACACATGAACCATGGATCCTATTTAGGAATCTAAAAACCCATACCTTGATGACCATGGATCTTATCTGGACACCTAAAATCCAGACACCTCAGTCACCATGGATCCTTTCTTGTCTCCTAACATACCACAACATTGGGACCCATGGATCTAGTTTTTGACCCAAACATACCAATACCATTGTCACTATGAATCAAGTCTATACCCCTAATATACGAATACAATGGTCACTATTGGTATAATCCATGACCGTAGTGTACAAATAAGGGGAACATGGATCATGATAATCCCCTAGAATATGAACCCACTTAAATAGATAAACGTCACCTTATAAGCATGTTGTATTATTATGGCCTGATGAAAAAGCATCACACATATAAGACATACACAAACCCTTTCCTAGATCTCCACTAGAATTTTTTAATCTTCCTTTTATTGTTTTTAGACCCATACACTATAAAATAGTCACTCCTGAAATATACCTTTATATATAAAACACAACCGAGAACTTACTAATCCATATATTCCATCTCCACTATAAAAAAAACAAAAAAAACTAGTTAAACTAAAATGGTTAGAAATCTCATCACATTAATGGGAATGAATTCTACATTCTTCCCTAGAAAATCTATTGGTTTTTTACTTGTGGATGTCCACCCATATCCATCATCTATTTTATAATCTCATATCACATAAGCTTTACTTGATTCTCTCTCAATACAAGAATTCAAATTCCACCTTCTAAATACTATCACTTTTATTATGGCCATTATACCCTATGACCATTTCACAAACAAATCATAAAGAAGTCATAATAGTGAGCACATCATAATTCCAACCACCCAACTACAACTAGGAAGGATAGTTACCCACGCATACTAGAAAAAAAACTAGGTGAGAGTAGAAAACTACTTAAAGGTGGGAGTGAATCAATGGTTACAAAAAAATCATAATCTAAACGCATTTTTGAATACTGATTAGTGAAAAAAGGATCTTTATATTGATGGTAAAATGATGATAGTAATTTAATGAAATAACTCACATGGATCAAGGGATAATTACATGGTTCACAAACTCTTGTTGTAAATTTTCTTATCCTTAGTGTTCATGATGTCCTGAATCTTGTTCCTGGTATATTATCAATAAGAATAATGAACAGAGTGAGGATATAACCATATAGTCCCATGTACGTGATATAATGATCTAAATCTATAAGTTCATCGATTTCCCCTTCTTCGACCATAAGTGCCTATAGAATTTGGATTATGTGTGAACTCCTATTATTCTCCTCAAATGTTAACTAAACCATCACTGGAATAATCTATGGATTGAATGGTTGGGTAACTGAAGGATTCTTCATTGAAACCAAATCATTGATTTGGGTCATGTAACACTGTATTTATAGAGATTAAATGTTCTTTTATGTGAATTATTTCCATAGGGAATGAATCCTAATTCAAAATGACATAGAAACTAAATCCCAAAGATCCTTCACCACCTTTATGGCCTAACATAACATATCATGAAATGTGATTCATGTCTGCTCATATTTACCACTATCTATAGAATACCATTCATGGTGTGACCCTTATAGTTGTGGAATGGTCTGAAACGTCCCTTTAAACAATGATACGTCAATTAATAATGAACAATATACTATATTATGTAATAACACTATTATAGAATGATCCTTTTCATTACATACTGATACCATTGGACCCCCAAACCATTGCAACATTTATTTTCATGAGAAAGGTATCCCAATGAAATTATCTATTCATATTCCATTAGAGACATCCATTATAGTTAAATGTTCCATATTACAATATGTCTCTCCTACATATCAACCCCTTCATAGTTACACAAGCCCTACTATGGCGTGATATCTTACACTAGAGTGAACATCATCATTTGGAACACTCCCATAAAAGTGTAATCACGTCCTCCTTGTTTTGGGACACTAGTTATCCACAAAAAACAAAAAAATCATATTTTCTCAACTTTAATGATCCCCTAACTCATATATGATAATGTTTTCAATAAATATATTGGTAAAATACATCTAAAACCCATGACTAAATTTCCTTTTGAAGCTAGTAATAATATGTTTCCAATTTTTACTCCATCTACTCACCATACCAAATTGTAGAATGGTTGGTGGGAATACTCCTACTCTTAGTGTAATAAAAATTATACTATGATCATGACTTTACTAAGATCAAATTGCATATCACCCTTTTCAATTCACTTATTGAGGGGCTTCTTCAAACCACAAAACTCATTAATAACCCCAAACCATCGAGGGCACTTAAATATCCCAATGGACCCTCAACCGACCTGTATAAGTCATTCACTTAAGTCCTATCCCTTTTGGATAATAGGATGTACCTATAAATGGATCCTCTATCTCTTGAACCATATACTTTTACTCATCCATTAATTAAACCCATGAGGCAGAACAATCTTTTATCATTAACCAACTAAACACCAAGTTGTAGTAATCAAATCCATATATAAAATATAAGTACACCCCTTACTCCAAGGTTATCAATGGTTAAAAACATACTAACTGCAACACCTTGTAATGAAATGATCCATTAAAAACATTATACCACATAGTATGTCATACTCTATAAGATTCCATAAATATTTCCTCACATTTGTTCTATCCAAGGAATCTAATTACACTGCTTATTCAGGATTCCAAAATGGTAATAGTCATATGGTTTACACCCCAAATCCTGATGAATTGGCACACACACAAGCATCACATACAAGAATCACACCAAATCATAATTAATCTCAATATTGACAATAAATGAAAACATAATTATTCATTAAAATTCAATTTTACTCACCTTAAGGAGGAGGAACCAGTGGCAGAGGAGGAGGAGGCGTCGACAGCGGATGCAACAGAGGCAGCGAAGGCAGAGCGGAGGCAGCGCGGAGGCAGTGTAGAGGCAGCGCGGAGGCAGCGGAGGCAGCTCGGAGGCAGCGGAGGCAGTGGAGGTAGCAGAGTAGATGGAGGAGGAGGAGGAGGAGGAGGAGGAGGCCATGGTGGAGGAGGAGGAGGAGGACCGCAGAGGAGGAGGAGGAGGAGGAGGAGGAGGAGTCGCGACAGAGGAGGAGGAAGAGAGGTAGGCGCCGGAGGAGGAGGAGGAGATGGCAGCCGCGGCAGAGGAGGAGGAGAATGAGGTGGCGGCCACAGTGGAGAGGATCCAACAGTGGAGAGGAGGCAGTGGAATAGGGTAGGGCTTTCGCGAAAGCTTGACAGGGTGTAGGGAGGAGGAGGAGGACTCGGTGAATTTTATAAATCTTGTGTGGACCTTTATCAGCACTAGTAAAAAGTGCTGATAAAGGGGGTCTTTATCAGTGCTAAAATGAAAAGCGCTGATAAAGACCCCCTTTATCAGTGCTTTTTTAGCGCTGATAAAGGTTAGACTTTATCAGCTCTTTTTTAGCACTGATAAAAGGTGACTTTATCAGTGTTTTTCATTTTAGCGCTGTTAAAGACACTCTTTATCAGCACTTTTGTAGCGTTGATAAATGTATAAATTTAATAATTTGTTTATATTATTATATATTTATTTAAAATGATATTTATGATAAATATATATTTATTTATTAATAATTATATCTCTAAATAAATATATCTTTATTTATACTTATTAAATTATTAGAAGGTATATTTATATATATATCATTGAAAATATAATATAATATATATTTATTATTTAAATATAATTTAATTTTAATTATAAGTGTACATTTTTTAGAAGATATATATTATATGTGCAATGTAATGAATTATAAATCAATAACACATCAACGTGATATGTAATTATAATCTATAAATGAACATTATTCATGCACATATATATACGCATGTATGATATATTCGTTGACCCCAATTCATTGGAAAACACATATATATTCAATAATTTAAATTATAAATATATATTAAAAATTATTAGATATTTATAAATAAAACAAATTCATTAAATATAAACAAATATAATAAATATATATATTAAATATAATGAATTAATAAATCTAATAAATCTAATGAATTAATAAATATAATAAATATAATTATTATTAATCTTATAATTATTGAATTTTATATATATATATATATATAGTTATAACATGTGTTTTTTATTTAATGTATAAAATAAGTATTATCAGCACTAAGAAAAGCGCTGATAAATGTAATTTTTTTCAGCGCTATAAAAGCGCTGTGATAAAACACTATTTTATTGAATATTTATTGAATATTTATTGATAATAAATGATATAATTTCATCACATTGTGTAAAATATGTTCAATTAGAAAGTATTTGGGATTAGATCATTCATTTGAATATTTGATGAAAATTCCAGTTTTACCCTTTCAAAATCACTGTAGCATTTCAATCATAAATATTTTTATATGTATTATTTGAACTCAATATTTTGTAACTGTGTTCCTTACTTCATGAGCTACAACTTTTATTCATGACACTTGATAAAAATAATGCATCTGGATGGATTAATTGGGTCATAAATTTAAAGGTGGGCTGGACACGCCAGAATGGAGAAGCTTCTGTATTTTGGCCATAACTCATTAATAGGGGCTTGGATTGAGACCAACATTTTAGAGGAGATATAGGAACCATATCCTCACATATTATAATTCTATAAGGCTGTCCAATTCACGTGTTGTTGTGGTCAAATGGGCGGTGTAATTTGGAATAAAATATTTGGCTGAGATTCTCCATTCACACTTGAAACCACTTTGAACCTAGCTTCCCCACCACTCTATAAATTGGTTTTTTTATCATTTGGTGGGGTTGGGGGACGTGAATTAGGATATTGGAGGTATGGGATAATTGGTTTTACCCAAATTCTACAACCATTGTAAGAAGGGGTAGCTCTTGAAGCAAGGATCCCCTCATCAAAGCCTCCTTCTCTTCTTCATGTTGTAATATTTTCATTTGTGTTTTAAACTTCTTTGTTATTCTTTTATTTCTTCTCTTTTCTTGTATTTTGGTTAAATTTATTCTTCTCTTAATCTTCCTATTTGGGCTGGAATTATTTAGTAGAAGCGTTATTGGGTTATACCCATTATAAATCTTTTCAAATGCAAATCGCTTCTACGATGATTACGCCACCCATAGAAGAGTAGTTATTTTTAGTAATCGATCGAACACTATCCTTATTCATTCATTTATTTTGAATCAATGAGATGTTGTAATTCAAATATTATGATATATTAATTTAGTTTTTAATTTAAATGAAACTAAGTAAGAAATTTAATAGTTAACACAAAACACGCGAGGTTGGGAATTTTGTGAACTGTGAGAGCGCAACCTTAACCGGTAATTCAAAACCACATGGAATTAATTTGAAGAGTCCAAACATAATCCCTAAACTCAATTAGTCCTCATTTATAGAATGGATATGTGCCTTAATTTAACACTGACCATAATCTAATCTTAGAACATCAATCAAAGTAGGGTGTTGCAATTGCATGTTCCGAAGTTAGCCTAGGGTTAAATTCACTTCATCTCCGTGGTAAAGTTAATTCTCATAGGGTTCGGAATTTAACAAATTAAGGGATCATAATTTAGTTAATTTTAATTTAAATGATAATTATTAATAATATAGTGAAGAGGTAGAGTTAGATATATTATGCCTTTTAAAATATTTTCTAAAAAAACATCTTCTTGTTGTGTCTTTTTAATAAAACATCATTTTAAAACGAAAAACAAAAAAAATACAATCTTCTTCCAAAAAACTTCTTCTAGATTTATAAACTATAAACAAAACCCATCTTTTAAACTAGTGTTTTAATTCTATTCTATTTTATTTTTCGAATACCTTTAATAAGTTGTTAAATTCACTTCCTCCTTTGAGAGACAACCTTGGTCAGCCACTCTGCTGCACCTAAGTACCCCAAAATCACACTAATCATTTGAGGGAACCCACGACAGTGCTCTTTCAAATTGGCGTCGTTTCTGGGGAGGCAAGTAATTATCTCAACAAATTAGAGGCATTTATTTTATTTTACATTTTATTCTCTTCCTCTCTTCTTTCTTCCTTCTTTACCCAATCTGATTTTTTTTCTTCTTCTTTTATTTTCTTCTACTTATTTTTTGACCATCAACTCAAACTTCTAATTTTTATTTTACTATGGACCTTTTTCCTTCTTTTCATCTTTCATTGATTTATGACATGAACTAATCCCAAGGATCTCTTAGATCTTGACCCTGAGATTGAATGCAGCCTTAGGGAACGAATCAGACATTCTCAGTCTACGGGAAGTTTCAATATTCAATCAATTAGTGAATTCCTCTCTTCTGGAAACATTTACATTGGAAGAAATTCAAATTCAACCATAAAACAAGAACCAATGGATGAAAATAATGGAAATGAACTTAATAGAACCATTCGAGAATTGTTTGCACCTGATATTAACTATAAACCAAATTGTATTGCATACCCAAATCTCGAATCAGGCTTTGAACTAAAATCTGGGTTAATTCACTTACTTCCAAAGTTTCATTGCCTCTCTGGTGATGATCCCAATAAACATTTGAAAGAATTTAATGTGGTTTTCTCAACTCTAAAACCTAGAAATGTCTCTGAAGATCAAATCAAACTAAGAGCATTCCCATTCTCACTTGATGGAGCTGCAAAGGATTGGATGTATTATTTACAACCCGAAGATGTAACTTGTTGGAACGATTTAAAACGTATTTTCTTACAGAGATTTTTTCAAGCATCAAGGACCAATTCCATTCGTAAAGAGATATCTGGGATCATGCAAGCACAAGGGGAGTCAATGTATAAGTACTGGGAGTGATTCAAGAAGTTGTGTGCAAGTTTCCCACATCACCAAATCAGTGATCAACTACTCATCATGTACTTCTATGAATGACTCACACCTATGGAGAGAAGTATGGTGGATGTTGCGGCTGGAGGAGCGTTGGTGTACAAGACACCAGTAGCTGCATGTGCATTGATCGACAAAATGGCCCAAAACTCCCAACAATTTGGCGATCAAGGTGCACCACATTTCAGGGGAGTACATCAGGTAAGTCCATCTTCTCTTAAAAGTCATTTGATTGATACCAAGTTGGAAGAATTGACAACTATGGTGAGACAGATTGCTTTGGCACAAAATACAACCCAAACCCCTCCTTCAAGGCCTTGTGGTATTTTCACTAAGACAAGCCACCCAACTGACTGTTTCCCACAACTCCAAGAAATAGAAGATTGTGCATCAGTGTTCCTTGGGAGACCATAACAGTAAAAACAACAACAACCATATCCCAAAAAGAAGTTCGATCCAACATACAACCAAGGGTGGAAGGATCAATCGGACATGAGTTATGGCTCTGGACAACAACAAAGGCCCCCATTTCAACCAAATTTCCAGTAGCCTCCACCTTACCAGTAGGGTTTCCAACAACCCCAAAGGAGATTTGAAGCCCAAGCATCAGCAAGCCAGCAAAAAGGGAATCCCCCACCAAAGGTAGATTCTAACACTGATGATATTTTGAAGAAAATTTTTCTTAATCAACAGAATGAGCTGAAGAGTCAAGGTTCGGAGTTGAGATAGTTGAAGACTCAAATGAGCCAGATTGACATTGCCCTCCATGAACTTATAAGTTAGAATTCCAGAAATCTATCTTCCCAACCCACTCCAAATCAAAAGGGGAATTTTAGTGCCATCATATTGAGAAGTGGGAATCAAATGAACGATACATATGTACCTACCATTCCATCGGGATTCACCAGAACTCCAGAGAAGCCACATTCCATACCAAATGATGAAAAATCCAAGGATAAAGATAAAGTTAAGAAAAATATTGATGATGTTCCTCCGAAACCCCTTCATTTTCCAAATAGGGTTGTTCAAACCAAGAAGATGGATGAAGAAGCAATGAAAAAGGAGGTTTTGGACACATTTAAGCGTGTGGAGATCAACATTCCTCTACTTGAAGCCATTAATAAAATTATAAGGTATGCGAAATTCTTAAAATAACTTTGTACCAATCGAAGAGGGATCAAGGGAAATGAGAGCATAAACCCTGGAAGGAATGTCTCAGCACTCATTACACCAACTCTAGAAATGCCAACAAAGTGCAAGGATCCCGGGACATTCATCATCCCATGTATCATTGGGGAGTTGCACTTCTCTGATGCTCTTTGTGATTTAGGAGCTTCAATAAATGTGATGCCTCACTCTGTATTCTATTCTTTACAGGTTGGTGAGTTGAAGTCGATGAGAGTAGTGGTGTAATTAGTGAATAGAGCTACGGTATATCTAGTGGGAGTACTAGAGGATGTACTTGTCCGGGTAAGAGACATGATCTTTCTAGCAGATTTCTACATGCTTAATATGGAGGATGATTAGGTAAGTTCTCATGCCCATATTATCTTAGGTATACCCTTCCTCAAAACTGCAAAAACTATCATAAATGTTAATGAGGGTACACTTTCCATGGAATTTGGGGATAAAGTTGTGATATTTAATGTTATGGACTCCATGAAGTACCCCTATGAGGACCATTCTGTTTTTATTATCTCCCATTTTGAACCAACAAGTAAAAACTCCATGGATTTTGATTGTCCTATGTTTCGAGAGATTATGAGTATTGGTTACAGTTTGATTTATAAGAGTACTTCCACTCTTGTTTTTGATGGACAAACCTCTCTTGGATTTGATTTTGAAGTGGATTCAAATTCTAATTATATAAACTCTGATTATGACATGGTTTTTGAGTATGTTGATGGATTTGATGCTTTATTTTCTAATTTTGATGATTTTTATTCTGATACTGATGTTCATTGTGTAGATATGTCTGTTACATCAATTTCTCCATCCATACATCACCCCCTACATTGGAACTCAAGCTATTTCCCTCAAATCCTAAATATGCATACTTGTTGAGTGGTGATAGATTACCTATTATCATTGTTAACAATCTCTCTTTTGAACATGAAGAAAAACTTTTGAATCTACTGAGAGATAACATTAGGTAAATTGGTTGGACATTGGTAGACATATCAGGTATTAGCCCCTCCATTTTCATTCATAGGATTCTCTTGGAGGATGGGGATAAACCAGTGAGGCAACCACAAAGGAAACTCAATCCAACCCTTCTAGAGGTTGTTAAAAAAGAGGTTGAAAAATTACTTGAGGCAGGTATAATTTACCCTATTTCTAACTCACAATGGGTTAGCTCTGTCTAGGTTATACCAAAGAAAACTGGTTTCACTGTTATAAAAAATGAAAATGATGATTTAGTTCCTGTGAGAGTACAAAACAGTTGGCGAGTGTGTATTGATTATAGGAAACTAAATCAATCCACTCGTAAGAACCATTTCCCACTTCCATTCATTGACCAGATGCTTGAGAGACTTGCAGGTAGGACACATTATAGCTTCTTGGATGGTTTCTCTGGCTATTTTTAGGTTCCCATTGCAGTAGAGGACCAGGAGAAGACGGCATTCACATGCCCATTCAGTACCTCTACTTACTGAAGGATGCCATTTGGACTTTTCAATGTCCCAGGTACCTTCTAGATATGCATGGTGAGTATTTTCTCAGATTTCATTGAGACCTGCATGGAGGTATTTATGGATGATTTTATAGTGTATAGATCCTTATTTGATGAATTTCTCTCTAGTTTGGGTGATGTGTTGCATCATTGTATTGAGAAGAATCTGGTCTTAAATTTTGAAAACTGTCATTTCATGGTCAAAAAGGGAATTGTCTTAGTCATATAGTCTCACAACATGGCATTGAAGTTGATAAATATAAGGTAGACATTATTTCATCCCTTCCATATCCTACATGTGTTTGTGATGTTCGATCATTCCTTGGACATGCTGGATTTTATCGATGCTTCATCAGAGATTTTAGTAAGATCTCTCTACCCTTATCTCGATTGCTTCAAAAATATATTGAATTCAATTTTGATGATTCATGCAGGGTATCATTTGATGAGCTAAAGAAGTGTTTGACCACTCCACTGATCATAAAACCCCCATGGTGGGACCTTCCATTTGAGCTTATGTGTGATGCGTCCAACTTCGCGGTTGGAGTTGTCTTATCTTAGAGGGCAGAGGGACGTTCACATGTGATTTCGTATGCATCAAGGATGTTGGATTCTGCCCAATAAAACTACACCACAATAGAAAAGGAGTTTCTTACTGTTATATTTTCTTTAGATAAATTTCTTTCATATTTATTGGGATCTAAAGTAGTTGTTTTTTCCAACCATGCAGCTTTGAGGTACCTCCTAAAGAACCCAGATGCAAAGCCACAACTTATCCATTGGATGCTCCTTCTTCAATAGTTTGAAATCGAGATAAAGGACAAGAAGGGGTCAGAAAACTTGGTGGCGGACCACATTAGTAGGCTTACTCACACACTAGAGGGTGACACCTTGGACTAGGAACCACTTTAGGACACTTTCCCTGATGAACATATCTATACCATCTCAGGTACGCATCCTTGGTATGCGGATTTAGTTAATTACATTGTTGCCTCTGAAATCCCAGTAAATTTGAAGAAGCATCAAGTCCAAAAATTAAAAAGTGATTCTAGGTGTTATGTGTGGGATAATCCTTACCTCTAGCACATGTGTAGTGACCAAGTCATTAGGAGTTGTGTTCCTGATCACGAGTTTGAGTCCGTTTTTCATTTCTGTCATACACTTGCTTGTGGTGGACACTTTAGACCCCAACGGACAGCAAGGAAATTTTTTGACTCTGGATTATATTTTCCTAGATTATTCCATGATTCCCATGTGTTTTGTAAGTCATGCTCTTGTTTCCAACACACTGGAAACATTTCTAGGAGACTTGAGATGCCCCAACAACCCATACTATTTTGTGAGATTTTTTATGTATGGAGCATTGATTTTATGGGTCCTTTTCCTAGTTCATTTGGATTTTTTTATATTTTGGTTTTTGTTGATTATGTGAGTAAATGGGTGGAGTCCAAGGCCACCAGGACTGACAATTCTCATGTTGTAGTGGATTTTGTCAAGTGTCAAATTTTTTGCAGGTTTGGAGTACCAAAGGCCATCATCAGTGACCAAGGGGCACACTTTTGCAATAGAAATTTTTCTTCCCTCCTTCAAAAGTATGGGGTGACACACAAAACATAAACACCATACCACCCCCAAACAAATGGTTAGGCTGAGGTTTCAAATCGTGAGTTGAAACAAATATTAGAGAAAACCGTGCAGCCAAATAGGAAGGATTGGAGCAAGCTCTTGGATGATGCATTGTGGGCTTTTAGGAAAGCATACGTGGCACCCGTTGGTATGTCCCCATTTCGAATTGTTTTTGGGAAAGCGTATCATCTCCCCATGGAAGTTTAGCATCGGGCTTATTGGGATATAAAGAAATGCAACATGGATTTGGCCCAAGATGGAATCTAAAGGAAGCTGCAAATTCAAGAGCTTGAGGAGATTAGAGTGTCTTCATATGAGAACTCAAGGCTCTACAAGGAAAGATCAAAATCAGCTCATGATAGAATTATCCAACAAAGGGAGTTTCATGTTGGAGATAAAGTCCTTCTCTACAGTTCACGACTGATGCTAATGCCTGGTAAGTTGCGTTCTAGATGGTTAGGTCCTTATATTGTATCTAATGTTTTTCCTTATGGTGCAGTGGAGATCACACAAGAGGACACTGGAAGGAGCTTTATAGTCAATGGGAAAAGTTTTAAGAGATACATTGAGGGACTTCCTACTAATGCAGTGGATTTTATTACACTGCATGACCCCATCATCACTTGAGCACATCAGGCTGTTCCTAACCCTTTCACTTTTATATTATTTGTCCTATTTAAAAATTATGCATTTCATGTGCATATATCATCTCATGGTTTCACATTGAGAACAATTCAATATTTTAAGTGTGGGGGAGGGAACCTTTTAGTTTAGTAATTTCAATTGTTTTCCTGTTTAGAAAAATTGTTTGATTTTCAAATTTTGTGTGTTTATTTTTCAGTTTTCTTTGTGATTTTGAAATTTTTGATCTGAAATGATTCTCAACACAATTTTGAAATTCATATCAATGAGTGAAACAATTTATACCTTGAAACTAAGCTTAAATGAATGCTGAAATGACTTTGTTTCAAGTTCAAATATTTAGTAATTTCATGAAAAGTACACTGATATTTGAATCCCATGCCACATCGTACTATATTTATATTTGAAATAACTTTCCTGTGAGGCTTCTGAACCATTATTTTCATATTCTTTACATTCACCTCACTTCTTGAGAGAACCAAACCATGCTTTATTTAACCATAATTTGATTTATTCCTATCAAAACTTGAGGGTTTGAGGTACTTATGTTTAAATGATTAAGGCATTTGTTTGATATTAAAGCCCTTATTTCAAAGAATCCCTTTTATAATGGCCTACCTTGAACATTTAATCCTTGTAGCCCTTAGAATCCATGAACATCATGTTAGTTTAGCCACATTACAAGCCAACTTTCCCTATCCAACCAACTCTTGAAGTGAAATTGCATAATCTAGTTGAGCTTAAGTGTGGGGGAATCTATCTTGTGTTGTGCTACCACATTCTGTGATACTTTGGGTGGAAAATTAAATTTTGAAGAGATGTGTTTACTGCTGAAGAAAGTAATTATATTGAAAGTTGTGCCTTTTCTAGAGCTTTCATGATAAGTGAAGTTGTGCCTTTTCTGGAGCTTCTAATTGTAGTGGAAAGCTGTGCATATCTAGAGCTTTCAAGAAAATCATGTTTGAGAATATTGATATTTTTTATGCCTAAATGATGAATGGTGTAAAATTTTCATGACTTTTCATGATGATGGAGCTGAATTTATACTATGGGTATTGAGGAGAAGACCATATTTAAGTGAAAATTAGATTAATGCAATTTTGCTTCAAAAAGAGTCAAGCCCTCCTCATTCAGCCTCAGAATTTTTCACATCTAAATCCTACCAACCGAAAGCCACAGAACAACCCCGAAAAGTCCTCATGATAAACATACGTCCTTGACTCACATCGGGTGGTGATGTAGGAATTTATCAAGCCTATGGTGACCCTTGTATGAGTTTGGATGAGAAAGACATTGCAAAAAAATTGATATTTGTGTGATAAGAGAAAATTCAAGAGAGGTAAGTGTTTTGTGCATGGGAGGATAAATAAAGTGGAAATATATTGAATGATATAAATGAAGAACTTGAAATAATATTTTTTTATGAGGCATGATATATTTTGTTTCTTGGTGTGTAATTGTTTGATCTCAAGGATATGTGTTTTAAAATTGGTTTTGATTTGATATTGATGTTTACTTGATATGAGGTTTTGCTCAGGAGTGAAAAAGGGTAAGTGTGGGGGAGTTGATAAAACACTATTTTATTGAATATTTTATTGATAATAACTGATATAATTTCATCACATTGTGTTAAATATTTTCAATTAGAAAGTATTTGGGATTAGATCATTCATTTGAATATTTGATGAAAATTCCATTTTTACCCTTTCAAAATCACTGTAGAATTTCAATCATAAATATTTTTATATAAATTATTTTAACTTAATATTTTGTAATTGTGTTCCTTACTTCATGGGATACAACTTTTATTCAAGACACTTGATAAAAAGAATGCATCTGGATGGAGTAATTGGGTCATAAATTCAAAGGTGGGCTTGACACGCCAGAATGGAGAAGCTTCTCTATTTTGGCCATAACTCCTTCATCTGGGCTTGGATTGAGCCCAAATTTTTATATGAGATAGAGGACCCATATCTCCACATATGATAATTATGTAAGGGTGGAAAATGTACACGTTTTGGTGGTCAAATGGGCAGTATACGTCGGCATAAAATATTTGGCCGAGATTCCCCATTCACACTTGAAACCACTTTGAACCTAGCCTCCCCACCACTCTATAAATTGGTGTTTTTCTCATTTTTTGGGGTTGGGGGACATGAATTAGGAGATTGGAGGCAGAGGAGAATTGGTTTCACCCAAATTTTCCAACCATTGTAAGAAGGGGTAGCTCTTGAAGCAAGGATCCCCTCATCGAAGCCTCCTTCTCTTCTTCATGTTGTAATATTTTCATTTGTGTTTTAACCTTATTTGTTCTTCTTTTATTTATTCTATTTTCTTCTGTTTTGTTTAAATTTATTCTTCTCTTAATCTTCCTATTTGGTCTGGAATTCTTGAGTAGAAGCGTTATTGGGTTATACCCATTATAAACCTTTGCAAATGCAATTCACTTCTACGATGATTACGCCACCCACGGAAAATTAGTTATTTTTAGTAATTGATCGACCTCTATCCTTATTCATTAATTTATTTTGAATCAATGAGATACTGTAATTCACATATTATGATCTATTAATTTAGTTTTTAATTTAAATGAAACTAAGAAAGCAATTTAATAGTTAACACAAAACACGTGAGGTTGGGAATTGTGTGAACTGTGAGAGCGCAACCTTAACAGGTAATTCAAAACCACATGAGATTAATTTGTAGAGTTCAAACATAATCCCTAAACGCAATTATTCCTCATTTATAGAATGGATATGTTCCTTAATTTACCACTGACCATAATCTAATCTTATAACATCAATCAAAGCAGGGTGTTGCGATTTCATGTTCTGAAGTTAGCCTAGGGTTAAATTCACTTCATCTTCATGGTAAAGTTAATTCTCATAGGGTTTTAGATTTAACAAATTAAGGGATCATAATTTAGTGAATGTTAATTTAAATGATAATGATTAATAATAGAGTGAGGAGGTATAGTTATATCGATTACACCTTTTAAAATATTTTCTAAAAAAACATCTTCTTGTTGTATCTTTTTAATCAAACGTCATTTTAAAACTAAAAACAAAAAAAATACAATCTTCTTACAGCAAACTTCTTCTAGATTTATAAACTATAAACAACCCCATCCTTTAAAATATTGTTTTAATTCTATTCTATTTTATTTTTATAATACCTTTAATAAGTTGTTAAATTCACTTCCTCCTTTGAGAGACGACCTTGGTCAGCCACTCTGCTGCACCTAAGTACCCCAAAATCACACTAATCATTTGAGGGCACCCACAACAGTGCTCTTTCACGCTGATAAAGGGATATTTAAAGAGATGATAAATGTACCCTTTATCAACGCTAAGAAAATCACTGATAAAGGGTACACCTTTATCAGCGCTTGTTTTAGCGCTGATAAAGGGTACATTTATCAGCGCTTTTTTTAGGGTTGATAAAGGCTTACCCCTTTATCAGCGCTTTTCTGTTAGAACTGATAAAGTAAGGCATCTTCCTTGCCCATTTTTTTGGTATTGATAGTTGGGAGAGTGGTCCTTGGTTGGGCCGAGTCATATTTAGGAGACTACGGTAAAGGATCAGTTGATCTATAAGAGGTTAATCCCAACAGAGGGCCATCAAAAATCATATGTGGACCATCATCACTAGCCACTAGAGTTTGAGGTTGGTGATTGGTTTTTTCTTACAGTTTCAACTCACAAGGGATATTATCAGTTTGGTATAAAGGGTAATTTTTCACTAAGATTTTTGGGACTCTTTGAGGTCATTAGATGACTATAAAGGGTGGATTATCAGTTGAAATTTTCTTCTAGTCTGGATTATATCAATAATGTATTTCAATTTTTTGCAGTTGTGGAGGCATCGACTAGATCCTTCCCATGTGATTGGATGGGGTTATATTGATTTTGAGCCTGATACCACTATCGTTGAGCAGCCAGTTCATATTATGGATCACTAGGAGAAGGTATGGCATGCTAAAACAGTTCTTCTAGTATGGGTAATATGGAACTATAGATAGGATATCCCTGATATGTGGGAGTGGTAATCATTTATGGGGTAGTAGTGGCCTTCACATTTTTTAAGTTCAAGAATTCTTGGATTTTCTGGGGATATAAATCATTTATGGTGAGGATATTGTAACATCCTATTATTATTTTCTGGTACTTCCTATATTTTTTTATTTTCATTCTTAGTTTTTAGTTTTATAAATAAACTGGGATTTTTTTGTCTTCTATGAACATATACTTCGTGTAATGGGACAAAATTTCCTATAATAGTCATTAGGAATATATCATGAATCAATTTTAGTACATGAAAGGTTTATACATTGTGTAAATTTTTCATGTCATGCAGTGGTAAAATAGATATTTTCAACCTTAGGAGATAGTTTTTTCAATGTTTTTGGGTTTTTAGGATTACTTGAAGTCAAAGGGGATTAAACATCATGTAATTCTCATGGTTTGTGATATTAGGGAAATATACATATAATTTTAATTCCATGCAGTCTGTAAACCTCCCTCTGAAACCCCTTTGTGATTTTGGTTAATTTTAGAGATATCTTCTCATGTTAGATCATAATTTGGGTGATTCATCGTCATTATGGTTGTGGTGAATCTTTCTGAGTAAGTTTTCTTTATATTTCCTCCTTCAATTCAGTCACAGCTACATTGTTAGCCCGAGTCGTGGATTTAAATTGTGATTGTAATGAATCAGATTTTCCATGTATTATCTTTAAATACTATATGGATTATTTTCCTGAGTTGATGTTGAAACGGAATGCAATTCTGAGTCTTGGTATGGTCAGAATAAATGTTAAAAATATATTAAACATATTAAATAGAATACCCAAGTAGTTTTCCTAAAAAGGTTGAATAATATCTAAATGGTGTTCTGAATCAGAAATATAAGGGCACTGTTGAGATCAAAACATGAGTTTTACCCTATGAATGAATTAATCTTATTTGGCATGGGTCATTTTTGGAAAAGTCATCAAGGCGTCGAAATGAACAAAATAGTTCTATAGTTTTTTTTCCTTTTCATTGGTGAAAAAAATGACATGTTTATAAATATATTTTTTAGTCATAAATCCCAGGGTCGGCTACATAACCCTAGATCCATTGGAGAGATGTTGGAGAGATTATTAGAGGATTTCTCCCAAATGAACGGTGATGAGATCATGGATCGATGATCGATGAAAAATAGATTGAAAGTATCTCACCAATGATCACCACACAACCACATTATTAATCAGTGATTGGTCCAAATTGAGGTAGTATTTTTATTTGATTGTATTTCTTTCACCGTTTTTAATTTCTATGATGAACACAGATAAATCAACGAACAGATTGATTTATAGAAGAATTGTATAACAGGATGTGTTAGATTAATCAGGACTCAAGAGGATTTTATTTGTGATTAAATTGTTTATTCTTTAATTTTCATTCTAAAAACAATGAACTGAGATCGATAGGAACATATATTGAGGTCTGTTCCACTTGATTTTTTCTTGTTCTTTTCTCTCCTAATTCTTTATTCATCATGGGAATTCTTTGTTGTCCAGCAGTTTGACATATCCCTTTGGATCAATCATTTCACACCTATTTCATGGCTCAATGATCCAAAAATGTAGATATGGGATTAGAATGACATGATGGTTGTGAAATTAATGGAGCGACGATGGATCAGATGGATTTGGATACCTAATTTCACCTTCTTCGGCATAATACAGAGAATGATACATAAATCTATTTTTGATGTGGTATCGAAGGGATGAATCATGTTATTAAATGATGGAGAGGATTAGATAATAATTCCCCTTGATTTAATGGGTGAGGCAAGGCTAGAGCATTAGAGAATATGTGCATATTCAAGATCTGTAATTCTAGAAAATCTTGTATTACATGTCATGTATGTTGGATATACATGTCGTGTGGTCCCCCCTTTTTGGAGGCTAGGGTTTTGGGAGATATTTAAGTATCACATGGGGTGTGACCCTGTCACATGGCTTATAAACTCCCCCCAGCAACTCATCATGTACCTCATAGGGTAGATGGACATGGTTTTGAGTACATGGGTTGGATCATGCCATTTACTCCCTTACATGGACATGACCTTTACTCGAGTACTTGTGTGATGTCGTGTACTGGTACTTGGGAAAGGGTACAAGGGATAGGCCATGTACTAGAACACAATTAGAATACATTACCATCCTACATGTTGTGTACTTCTTCATAGACATGTGATGAGACTCGAGCTGTTTACATAGGTAGGACCCAGGGTCAAGGAACATGACATGTAACCCTACAACATGTCATTCACTCCTTAAAAGTTGGTTTAGATCCCTTGTCCTGTGTATATTGGAAAAAAAATTTAGGGTGTGTTCCCATTATCCTTTCCCTAAGTTTTAGTATGGAATTTTCTCCTACACATAGGATAGTGATCCCTTCAGCAGGACTTCTTAGATATATTTTTTCGAATCCAGCTGTGATTCCCAGAGTGAGATCCGCTATTTATATTTGTTCCCAAGGTTGAGTTCTTGGTATCATTATAACCAAAACTATACGGGTGTGATCCTCTACATTATTGGTTAATCTAGATTTAGTTGTAGGTGTTGTTCCATGGCCTTTGGAGTGATTATCATATGTTTATCGCATATCTTCATACTATTGGTGTGTACTCCTAATGGAAAGACCTGATAAGAACCACCTCACAGATAGTATTCATCAATGCTATCAGATTTAGGAGTGTGTTCTCTCAAATGATTACTTTAAGTGACCTTTGAGATATAATCCTAGGCTAAAATACAATGGTTATGACATACCTTTAGATTTAGTTTGAATGTTGAATATATCTGGATATTCTTGTTATATGTGTTGTAGACATATACTTGTATAGAGATAACTATATTACCTTTTTTTGTATGCATTATGGTTTTGGGGTGTCTTATCAGGTATTTTTATACTCACTCATGCGCAGGTTTTTCCCACATGAGTTATGTCTTGTGTAGATGATTAACCTTTTGACTGATTCCTTAACAGACTATGACAAGACAGTGCTTAGTGAGACCTAACAGACCGAAGCAAGTTCTTGTGGTATTCTGACAACAGTCCCAGTCTTACTTTCAGGATGGACTTGTTTTTAAGTATCATTGTGGCGGGCATGTATTAGGACTAGTTTAACTTAATTTAAATACTATCATACTCTAGTTGTGGGATTTAAATGAATTTATGCCTGATTATTTTGTTTTTTTTTACATTTCATCAGTTTACAGGCTTAGAGATGTGTGTGTTCTTATAGGTATTTAGGCTAAGGCCTCCTTTGTTAGTGATATTCCTACTTGGTGATAATTCCCAGTACCTGGACTATTGGAAGTGAGCTTGGGGGTTCATTACATGGGCCCACTAGTAAGTTTCATGATAGATTGGTATCAAATTCAATCAGTTATACCATAGGACTGAGAGTATAAGATATTGGTTTGGGGAAACAATGTTATATGTTTCAAGTTCAGCTTTTTGACTAGGGATTTTAGTATTGGTGTGGTGGACAATATATTCATACACTATGACTCTGATCACCTACATTTTGACTTAGTACATGATAAAACTGGTTGTAGGGAAAATAATGGTACATGCATTATGTAGGAATGAGTTATGGTTTTTATGTCCTTCTCGAGTCAGCTTTCCAGATATACTCATTGATTTTGGTACATGTTGTTTACTTTTTGGATGCCTCTATGACATATGCCAGCTAGGATTCAACAACATGACCATTAGAATGATCCCCTCAGTGATGAGGAATCGATACAAAGACTAGTTCTTGAGATGTTACATCTAGGTGGTGTAATAGTTATTCCACCACCTATAGACCAGCACACGGTACTTGCAGTACTAGTAGATGAGGTGCGCAAGATGGGAACACTACAAAAGTTTCAGTGCTAGATACCCCTTAGTTTCTGAGGAGATACACTACAACAAAATGACCATTTAGCGGCGGTTTATTTTTTCGTTTCGCGGTGGTTTAAACCGCCGCTAAATCGATTGGCGGTGGTTTTGAAAAACTGCTGCTAAATTGTGCGTTGGGAAACTATTCGCGGTGGTTTTCAAAACTGTCATAGAATGTTTCGCGATGGTTATTTATCGGTGGTTTTTTGAATTTTTTTTATTTTAATTTTTTTATTTTTTTTATTTTTTTTATTTTTTTTATTATTTTATTTTTTTATTTTTTTTATTTTTTTATTTTTTTTATTAATTAATTAATTATTATTTATTATTTATTATTTATTATTTATTATTTATTATTTATTATTTATTATTTATTATTTATTATTTATTATTTATTATTTATTATTTATTACTCATTATTTATTACTCATTATTGATTATTTATTACTCATTATTTATTATTTATTACTCATTATTTATTATTTATTATTTATTATTTATTATTTATTATTTATTATTTATTATTTATTACTCATTATTTATTTATTTATTTTATTTCGTATTTATTTATTTCATTTCGTATTTATTTATTTCATTTCGTATTTATTTATTTTATTTCGTATTTATTTATTTTATTTCGTATTTATTTCATTTATTTCTTATTTATTTCATTTATTTCTTATTTATTTTATTTATTTTATTTACTTTATTTACTTTATTTACTTTATTTACTTTATTTACTTTATTTACTTTATTTACTTTATTTACTTTAGTTACTTTATTTACTTTATTTACTTTATTCATTTTATTCATGCATGCACATGCCCATGCACATGCAATGCCCATGCACATGCACATGAAATATAAAGAAATATTGGGTTTGGTGAGATTTGAACCCTTAACCTCTTGCATATTTTCCAAATACTTTACCACTCCAGCAAGCTCGCCATGTGGTTAAAATAATCAATAATTAATAATCAATAGTCAATAATTAAACAATAAACAATAAATAAATATAAACAAAAATAATAAATAACAAACAATAATAAATAATAAATAATAATAATAATAATAATAAATAATAATAAATAATAATAAACAAAGAACAAAGAATAAATATTAAATATTAAATATTAAATAATAAAAAAGAAATAAGAAATAATAAACAATAAATAATAATAAATAAATAATAAATAATAAACAATAAATAACATAAAATAAATAATAATAAACAAATAATAAATAACAAATAAATAATAATAAATAATAATAAATAATAAATAATAATAAATAATAAATAATAATAAATAATAAATAATAATAATAATAATAATAAATAATAAATAATAAAGAATAAACAGGACTAAACAAATAATAAATAAATAATAATACATAATGTATAATATATAATATATAATATATAATAAATAAAATATTATTATTATTATTAATAAATAATTAATAATTAATAATTAATAATTAATAATAAAAATAATTAATAAAAATAATTAACAATTAATAAATAATAAATAATAAATAATAAATAATAAACAATAAATAATAAACAATAAATCATAAATAATAACAAATAAATAATAATATATAATATATAATATATAATATATAATATATAATATATAATATATAATATATAATATATAATATATAATATATAATATATAATATATAATATGTAATATATAATATATAATAAATAATATATAATAAATAATAAATAACCAGTAAAAAATATTATGATTAATAATAATAAATAATATATAATATATAATAAATAATAAATAATAAATAATAAATAATAAATAAATATAAATAATAAATAAATATAAATAAGAAATAAGAAATAACCAGTAATAAATAATAGATAATAAATAAATAAAAGTATATTATAAATAATACATAATACCTAATACATAATAAATAAATTAAAGTATATTATAAATTATGAATAATAAATAATAAAAAATAAAGGAAACACGTGAAAAAGTACAAAAATGCGTGATGAGGGATGAAAAATTATGAAAACAAATGAAAACATATGGAGAAGCATGAAGAAGGGACCATTAGAAAGCATGAGAACACATGAAAACTCATGAAAACTCTGTAAAACCCCTTAAGAATGCAACATAATCATCATAATAACCCACAAAAAACCATTGATAAAGATAACAAGTCATGGAAACCCAAATAAATAGTAATAAATGGAGCAACCATTAAAACCTGTCAAAACGGTCATAAAGTGACAAAAACATTAGACTCACATTAATGGAGATAACTTATGATCCGAGAGTTCGTTCCAGATCTGCGACCAGTCAAATCAAAGATCCTAAAACGACCTTTGAGCTGATAGGTGAAAGAGACCGAATGGACCGGTGGATCGGAAGTTATGACCATTTAAAAAACTGACGGGGAACGGGTGCTAGAAACAAGGCATCGAAAAACATAACAAACCTGATACCCCCTAAAAAGGTCATAACCTATGATCTAGGAGTCCATGTGGGTAAGGAATGTGTAGAGACATATGAGATAGTTTCATCCCTCTATGCATTCCTACTTATGTTGGGGTGCTAGAGTGAGATTTAGTGGTCTAGTGTTTCATAGAAGACTAGATACAGCCAGCAGTTTTTAGTAGTGGGAAAATAGGAGTAGAGACATTGGAAACTAGAAATTAATGTTAGTCTCAAGAATCTATATATGATAGAATATTAAATTGGAGGCCCTATGATGTAGGTTCTGTAGTTCATAGCTCACAAGTTGGGCCTAGTCATCCCATGGAGAGGAATTTATGTTCATGTGATGGAAGGGGACATATTGCATGAGATTATTTAAACCATCCTATAGATGATAGAGAGACTATGGATGGGATACTGAGGGAGAGTAACTAGAGGGGTAAGTAAGGTTCTAATGGAGATGGATGTTTTAGAGGATTTGGGAAAGTAGCGGGGGTTGTTCGACATTTCTACTTGTTACCACCACCACCCTAAAGTGGTCTACTCTAGGATCAAGAGCTAGAGGATAGGGGCAGGTATAGCTACAGGCGGTTTAAGTTTACAACCAGGAGGATTCAGGAATGATATGAGGTATGATCTAAGTATTTTATACCTTTGGATAAGTATTGATAGAAACATGTTATATTCATTCATTTCTTTACACATATCTTATACAGGGCTTAGAGACTACAATTGATCCTTTGTATTGACCTTTATTCTTGGAGACTCCTACTAAAGATGACTCAACAATCACACACTTATGCCAATAGTGTGACCGGACTCTTAGTGGTGTGAGTTTCTATTGGGATCTCTTTGTGGTAGAGATAAGGCCTTATGACTTCACATTATGTATGGAATAGTTTTTAATAGTTCTTACCCAGATTGATTATTTCAGGAAAAGGTTGATGTGTTTTTGAAGTGATGGAACTAGGATCTCCTTTTTTGGTGAAAAGGAAACTAAGGAAGCATAAAATAGACTCATGCATAAGAGGGAGCAGCCGATTACTCATCAGTTGGCTAGCCTATCCCTTGGTGTAGTGTATTTTATCAGTTCCTAGTCTCCTATAGTGGTGGTGGAGTATGAGGAAGTCTTACCCAATGATGTTCTAAGCTTACCACCCTGCCAATAGATAGGATTCTATATTTATATACACCTCGAAATAACACAAAAATATTCACCCCCATATTAGATGGCTCCCACAAGGATCTTCAAGATTAGGGTGAAGTGGGAGGACTTGTAGAGGAAGGGATTTGTTAGACCCAATGTTTCACCCTGGGTATCTCTAGTGTTTTTTTCATGAAGGTGGATGTGGTATTGAGGTTATGTGTGGAATAACAGTGATTAATCTAGGTGATCGTAAAGAATAAGTATCCACTACCAAGGATCTATTACCTATTTGATCAGTTGATAGGGGCATGATTGTTCTCAAAGGTTGACTTCGGGTCAAGATATCACCAATAGTGAGTGTGGGATGAGGATATACCGAATACCAAATTTAGGTGTCTTTATGGTCATATGAGTACTTGGTGATTCCCTTTATAATGAAGAACTCTCTAGCAGTGTTCATAGGACTCAAAAACTATATCATTGATCATTTCTTAGACTAGTTCATGGTAGTCACCATCAATGACATCCTTGTGTACTCGGTGTGTGAGGAGGAGCACATGAGACACTTAAGGATAGTTCTGGACATACTTTGGGAGGAAAATCTTTATAGAAATCTCTTGAAGTTCCAGATTTGGATTCAGGCAGTGCACTTTATTAGACATGTTATATCAGTAGATAGAGTGGAAGTGGACCCAGCCAAGGTCGAGGTAGTGTTAGCTTGGGAGCCACCCAAGATCATGATGGAGGTACTTATATTCCTTAGGTTGGAAGGATATTACTAGATATTCCTACCTAATTTATCCCGGATATCAGTACCCACTACAATGTTAACCCAAAATGGGCATCCTTTCATATGAAAATAAAGGTTCCATAAGGCTTTTTAGAGGTTGATGCATAGTTTGACGAGCACTCCCATCTTGATATTTCTATAGGAGGGTGTTGAGTACAGAGTTTTCTATGATGCATTAGGAATGGTTTTGTTCTAATTCATATGAAAGTAGTGATTGTGTACAGTTCATGTTAGTTGAGACCACATGAGTAGAACAACATGACCCATGATCATGAGTTTTCAATGGTAGTCTTCTCACTAAAGATTTGGTGACACTACCTGATGGGATACTAGTTTTTCATCTACTTTGTTCATAATATTCTCAAGTAAAACATCTCTCAAAAGGATATTAACTTTAGATAGAGTTTATAACGACCCATACTTTACATACATTGTTAATACTTCAAAATTGAAGTACACTTATTACAACATATGACAAAACCACAAAGGACCGTATAGGTATAGTGTCTTTAGAAACTGGGAAACATAAACAACTGGTTCATAAATCTTCTACAGTGTCTCCCATTTATTTCATCATATCTAGGGTCCCTTTTAGCATATTCTACTTAATATCCATCTTCCTGACCTGGGGAAAAGAAAACATAAAAGGGTGAGCTCAAATTCTCAGCAAGGGAAAATAAAGGAAATAAAAATCATATCATATCTTTTTGAAAATAATAACCTACAAAAGAGATCATAATATCTTAACATGGAACAAATCATAGAAGTGAAAATGAGATCCCCATAATCATAACATGAAACTTGAAACTTTGTGGCATGCACACATAATCATGGAAAATCATTTCTTGTTAGTCATGACTCATTGCCAAGACTATCTTAGTGGACAAAGTCCCTTTCTGAACCGAGTTCACTCCTCGTTTCAGTCCTGTATCACTGAACCGAAATAACCTTCCGTTCCAGCCATGTCTATTTCATGAGATATAAATCTTTACCCAATGCATTGGAGGGAGATATAGGTCCCACCCATCTTATAATGAATCCTTTCTTATGTGTGCCACATAATCATAAACCATACATCATAGTGTAACCCATGTAATAAAAATGGGATTCTTAATCAACATGACATCATAAAACAATTCATATAAGATAAAGGAATTCATAAAAATATTTCCATCACAACATAATCAAATCCATGTAATAATAGGGATAAAAACAGAACCCTTTTATTATCTTAGATGGAAAATAATTTCGATAAAATACTTGAACTTCATTCTTGAGGAAAATATCCTTTCTACTTCAAAAACACTTTTCCTTTCTTAACATGTCATACAATTTTAAACTAAAAGAAGTTGATTAAAAATAAACTTGAATACTTGTAAAGGAAGATTCTTGGAAATAATGTTTTAGAAATCCATTCATGCCGTATAAGTTAAAAAAAACATTCTTCGTACTTTTGTCGGAAAAGTCAAAAAGTACCTCGTACGAAAAATGACAAAAGATTCCTTTCATATCTTTTACTAAAAACTCACCGAAGGGTAAAATTGGATTTAAACTAGTGTAAGTGGATGGAAACAATATTACATATTGAGGGAACATGTATGTGGATGATAAAATACACCCCAATAAATACTTACGAATAAACAATCTCGGATAAAAATGAGATTGTGATATTTCCCTTACCTTAGGTCCGATTTGCTTTTTACGTGTCCAAATCTCCTGTATAATGGTTTAAATAATGTTATTGACTTATTCCAGAATCATACATATTGATATGATATCATATATGGTCATATTCTTAGCTTCTTGTTAGTAATATTTCATTGTTACTTGTTACTCGGGTCTTTATTGCCTTTTGTTCTTATGCGTGTTTTGCCGAATAAATTCTTATTCTTCTTTTAAGGTTATAGATACCTTATATCCAGAATGGTATTAGTGTAACATATATCATATTTATTCATTCAATTCATTTATATAATTAATATGTAATGATGATCATGTAGAACGAGTCGCATCACATCGTGGAGACGGTATTCTGTACGTACACACGAGTGATGATATCGTTCCTATGATCATGGAATTGTATTGGAGTATATGTATATTATTTCAGTGTCAATATTACTTTATAATAATCATAAATAGTTACTCATTACACCATTATACCCATCCTTGTAAGGTGATGGTGGAAAATAGATTACACCACGGCGTGGAGACGGTATTCCGTACGTACGCACGCGCGGTGATTTCATTTTTCCGTTGGATGGATAGAAGGTGAATTAGGTTTGTTTCATATTTATAATAACATATCAGTATGTAAGTAATACTGATGTTATTACTTTATCATGAAACAACTAAAGAAGAAGAAGTTGAAGAAGAAATAAATTGAAAAGATCGGTAATGGATATTACCACTTCTTTGGAACGCTTCTTCGAATCCTCCGCTTAGGGAACTAAGATTGGTCTTTGAAGAAGACCAGGACCTCTAGGATTATTCTAGGTAAGTGGAGAGGATAAAATTTCAGGGGTTGGCCGAGCTTGAGTGCTCAAATTGGTGTGAGGAGGAGGGGGAGGAGGTGTCCTTTTATAAGGGAGGAGAGGGGCACCTTAGGAATATCTCAAAATATTATTTTATATTAAAGTCAAAATCGGTTTATAATGGTTCCAAAGGGTCTTATTTCGAAGCTAAACTGGGTATGGGTATAAATCCTATCAACCAATAGGATTTAGACAAGTTTAGGTTATTATTTTAACCTTATCAATTAGATTTAACTCTAAGTTAAATAATTTAACTTTTACCGTGTCTTTTTGTTTTCTTACACTATATGGTTAATACACTTACTATAACATGCCAAACGAACCCCAAATTGTTTATTATTAATATATATATCCTTATCTAAGTCATTTGGCCGAACCTTAGATTTTTAGGAATAAAATAACAATTAATAATATAATATTTTATTTAAAAACTATTTTGTGTCAATTTTGACACTATTTGATATATGATTTTTGTGAAAATCATAACAGAATTATATGTTCAAAACAAGTTGATTAAATAAACACTAATATATCATAGTAACCTATAAAATTAGTGGAATTCATAAAAAGTCTCAAATTACATTTATTTTGGTGTTTATAACATCAATTATGTCAATATTTCATTAATAAGATAATTACTGCATCATCATTGTGTCATAAATAAATTAAATTATTTAATGTCTAAAAATTATAAATAAAATACCATCATGTAGGAAATCTTTTTAGTTTTCTAATGAATATTTATAGTCTAATTTATCTTATGTATAACCCCATATTAAAAATGATTTACTTATTAAACTTTGATTTTAACTATTTTAACCCTTCTTTAAATAAATTAATAATAAATGTCCTAATCTAATCCAAGTGGACCTAAATGGTCATATTTTATTCCTAAGTTTGTTTTTGGTCGAATTACACTTGTCCAATAGAATTAGGACATGTGTTAGGGTAATAATAATATCATTTTTACCCTTAATCACCCTATTTACTTTTAACCGTGGTAAAAAAAAGTAAAAAGTTACTATTCACCAAAAAATTATTTTCATCTCATTGAACCACATTTTAGTCCTTGATATTAACCGTGTCTCTCGGATTTTCGAAATTCCATTCACAGAAGTGGTAAAATTAAGTTTTATGAAAAATTCAGTTTTTAACCTACCACTTAGTGGTTTCACTATTCATCAAAAATTGAAAGTTTTCATAAAAATACCAAAATTTCACCCTAGGCTAATTTCGGTATTCCAAATCCAAAAATGAAGTCCATTTTGAAAGATAAAATTTATAAAATTTCAAAAAGTGGTTATTACTATTCATAACGGCTAGTTTTAATAATATTTTAATAGCATATCGTTGTTTAGTGAAACTCAGTATTGCGTACGACGCAAGCTATCGAGGAAGGTCGCGGTTGCGTGTAAAGTAAGCCAAGCTAGTATGTAGTGAAAGATTCCTTTGATGATATATATATAAAAAATATTACTCATAAAAATCTCGGGTGTTACATTCTACCCCCCTTAAAAAGAATTTCGACCTCGAAATTCGTCACTTTGTAACAAACAGATGAGGATAATTCTCCCTCATCATATCCTCAAGCTCCCACGTAGCTTCTTCTAATTTGTGGTTCCTCTATAAAACTTTCACCAATCGAGTGGTCTTGTTTCGTAGGACTTTTTCGCTACAATCCAGAATCTCTATCGGTTGTTCTTCATAAGAAAGATCTTGCTCCAGCGGTACAACTTCTGAGCTGAGTACATGTGAAGGATCAGGTATGTACTTTCTCAGGAGAGATACATGGAACACATCGTGAACTTGAGAGAGATTCGGTGGAAGCGCCAATTGGTAAGCTACCTTTCCAACACGATCCAGTATTTCGAAAGGACCGATATATCTAGGGCTCAACTTCCCCTTCTTTCCAAATCTCATAACCCTCTTCCAGGGAGATATTCGTAAGAACACTTTATCACCCACTTCAAACTCTAGGTCTTTTCTTCGGTTGTCGGCATAACTTTTCTGTCGACTTTGAGCTGCTCTTATGTGTTATTGAATAGATCTGACCTTTTCTGCCATTTCATCTACGAGATCAGGTCCTAATAGCTTTCTTTCCCCAACTTCATCCCAGCAAGTTGGAGTCCTGCATTTCTTTCCATAGAGAGCTTCATAAGGAGCCATCTGAATACTGGAGTGAAAGCTATTATTATAAGACAATTCCACCAAGGGTACGTGTTGATCCAAACCTCCTTTGAAATCCATAGAGCAAGCTCTCAACATATCTTCTAGGGTTTGAATTTTTCTCTCAGACTGACCGTCTGTCTGAGGATGATAAGCAGTGCTGAAACTCAACTCTGTATCCAGAGTATGCTGAAGACTTCGCCAGAACTTCGAGGTAAATCTCGGATCCCGATCAGATATAATAGAAAGTGGTACTCCATGCAATCTTACCACTTCCTTTACATATATCCTGGCAAGCTGATCCAGAGAGAAATCCTCTCTAATAGCAATGAAGTGTGCAGACTTTGTAAGATGATCAACTATGACCCAGATAGCATTATTGACTTTGGATGTTTTAGGAAGTCATGTGACAAAGTCCATAGTGATGTTTTCCCATTTCCATTCGGGTATGGGTAATGGTTGTAACATCCCCTTAGACTTCTATCTCTCAGCTTTAACTTGTTGACAAACCAAGCATCGAGAGACATATTCAGCAACATCTCTTTTCATGCCATCCCACCAGAAGTACTCTTTCAGGTCCCTATACATCTTCGTGCTTCCAGGATGAATAGAGAATGAAGAACTATGAGCCTCATCCAGCAGCTCCTTCTTTAATTCGGGGATGGGAGGAACACAAACCCGATTCCTGAACTTTATTATCCCATCACAATCAAGGTTGAATTCAGGAACATTTCTCACCTTCTTTTGTAACTCAACATCTTCTTTTTGTGCCTCTTTAATCTTCACATGTATAGATGGTTGAACATTCATTTGAGAAAGATAAGATTTTTCCCCTTCCATTATAATTCCAAGATCCATCCTTTGTAAATCCATAAATATTGGATCTTTTGTGATCCTCATCATGGATAAACTAGCATGGTCTTGTCGACTTAATACATCTGCCACCTTGTTTGCTTTCCCAGGGTGGTAATGGATTGAGCAGTCATAATCCTTAATCAGCTCCAACCATCTTCTTTGACGCATATTCAGCTCCTTTTGTGTGAAAATATACTTTAAACTTTTATGATCAGTATAAATATCACACCTTTCACCATAAAGGTAATGCCTCCAAATCTTTAATGTAAAGATTACCGCAGCCAACTCCAAATCATGTGTTGGGTAATTTTGCTCATGGATTTTCAACTGTCGTGAGACATAAGCTATCACCATATCATTTTGCATAAGAACACACCCCAATCCCTTCTTGGATGCATCACTGTAGATCACAAACCTTTCTCCACTATAAGGAAGTGTGAGCACAGGTGCACTGGATAACCTTCTTTTCAACTCCTTGAAATTCTATTCACATTCCTCTGTCCAAACAAACTTAACTCCTTTCCGAGTCAACTTGGTGAGTGGATTATATAATCGTGAAAAATCCTTTACAAAACGTCGATAATATCCAGCCAAACCAAGAAAACTTCGGATCTCGGTTACTATTGTTGGACTCGACCATCTTTTGATAACCTCTATTTTTGCTGGATCCACAGATATCCCCTCTTTTGAGATTATGTGACCCAAAAATGCAACTTTTTGAATCCAAAATTCACACTTGGTAAATTTGGCATAAAGCTTCTCCTTTCTCAGTGTCTTCAATATAATTCTCAAGTGATCTTCATGCTCTTCCTTGATCTTTGAATAGACAAGAATATCGTCTATAAAGACTACCACAAATTGATCAAGATAGTCTCTAAAGACTCTATTCATTAGATCCATGAAGATAGCAGGGGCATTAGTAAGACCAAATGGCATCACTATAAATTCATAGTGTCCATACCTTTTACGGAAAGCCGTCTTTGGTATATCCTCCCTTTTTACCCTTAATTGATGATACCCTGAACTAAGATCAATCTTGGAAAAGTATTGAGCTCCGCGTAGTTGGTCAAATAAGTCATCAATGCGTGGGAGAGGATATTTGTTCTTGATAGTGATCTTGTTAAGTTCTCGATAATCAATGCAGAGTCTCATTGATCCATCTTTCTTCTTAACAAATAGAACAGGTGCTCCCCAAGGTGACGCACTAGGGTGTATGAATCCCTTATCAGGATTCTCTTGTAGTTGCTTCTTCAATTCCTGCAACTCAATTGGGGCCATTCTATAAGGTGTCTTTGAAATAGGCAAAGCACCCGGTACGAGTTCTATTGAAAACTCAACTTCACGATTTGGTGGAAGACCCGGTAATTCCTCCGGAAAGACATCATCAAACTCCCGTACGATGGGCATATTCTTAATTGTGAGTTTCTCACCAACCATTTGAGATAAATAACCTTCATTTAGTGGAATCAAGACCCATAAGATGGAAGAAATTTCCACTGGAAATTTATATTCATCCTTGCATTGATAGACGATCGTAGATTGATCTGGAATATGAAATGTGACTTCCCTTCTTTGGCAATTGATATGAGCTCCGTATAAAGAAAGCCAATCCATGCCAAGAATCACATCAAATTCCACTATAGGAAGGATCACAAGATTTGTAGGAAGAACTTTCCCACAAACTTTGATCGGAGAAGAATTATAAACTTTTGATGCGATTGATTGCCATTAGGTGTTGTCACAGCATACTCAACATCTAATTGTTGAGGTAATACGGTGATACCCTTATAAAAGTCTTCAGAAATAAAAGAGTGGGTGGATCCAGAATCAAATAAAACATTTTCTACTTTTGAGTGGATGGTAAGTGTACCTTTCACCACATCGTTATCGTACTCCACATCGCTGATAGAAATTGCATGTGACTTTCCTTTGTATTTAGCCTTAAGAGTTTGTTGACGTCGACCATCATCATCAACCCTTGGATTTGGGCATTGATTGGCATAATGCCCCATCTCTTTGCACTTGAAACATTGAAGTGTAGTAGGTTCATTCTGTGTATCCCTTACTTTTTTGCATCATTAGACATCTTCTTCCCATCATCGCGGCATTCAAATGCCCGATGACCTTCCTTTCCACATTTGAAACATTTACTTGTCCCTTTAAGACAACTCCCTCCATGTTTCTTTCCACACTTTGAGAATAAGGGAAAGCTCATATTCTTTTCAGTGTGCTCTTTAGATTTTCCTTTAAATTCCATTTTCCACTTCTTATCAAACCCATATGACTGATGGGTTACTCCAATCTCCATCTCGACTTTGAGAGCACATCGAACGATTTCCTCATAGCTATTGAAGTACCTTATGGCTAACGCCCATCAAAGATTTGGTTTTAAGCCACTAAAGAATCGATCGATCTTACTCTCAGGTTGGATAATAATACCAGAAGCGTACCTTGCAAGTCTTGTAAAATTTGATTCATAGGTACCAACAGATTCATCATCCCTTTTCTTCAGTTCAAGAAACTCTTTCTCCATCTTTGTTCGGAGAATACGAGGGAAGTACTTATTAAAAAATAAGTTCTTGAACTCGTCCCATTCCATAGACTCAATTTCATCCCTTTGCCTCATATTCTTAATAAGATTCCACCATTGATCAGCATCTCCTTCCAAACGATACACTGCTAGGATGACTTTATCATGTTCAGAACATTGAAGAACTGAAAATATCTTTTCAGTAGTACTTATCCATTGTTCAGCAACTAATGGATCAGTAGACCCACTGAAAGAAGGTGGACGCTGCCTCATGAAGGATTCAACAGAATGTTGCTCCTTCCTTTGCTCGTTTGGAAGTCCTGCATGATTCATAGCTTGAGAAAGTTGTGTGAGCATGGCTACAAGATTTTGCATTCTAGCTCCCATATCGTTTGGTTGCTCAGGGGGACAATCATTGCATTGCCCATCGCATTCCGCATTAACACGGTTCCTTCGGGTTCCAGCCATTGACTAAAACCAAAAAGAATAGTGTGAGCAACACTAACTATAATAGGAAAACCACATAATTCAAGAATAAAATTTTCACGCTTAAGGTCTTATCCTAGGTTATTCATGGCCATTTCTAAAACAATAAGATTGTGTTCTATGCTTAGACTTATCCTTAGGGTTCTTACTAAGGCTTTCACATCCTAGTTTCCAAAGGTTGACTATACCTTTCCTCTGATACCAACTATAATGACCCATACTTTACATAAATTGTTAATACTTCAAAATTGAAGTACACTTATTACAACATATGACAAAACCACAAAGGACCGTATAGGTATAGTGTCTTTAGAAACTGGGAAACATAAACAACTGGTTCATAAATCTTCTACAGTGTCTCCCATTTATTTCATCATATCTAGGGTCCCTTTTAGCATATTCTACTTAATATCCATCTTCCTGACCTGGGGAAAAGAAAACATAAAAGGGTGAGCTCAAACGCTCAGAAAGGGAAAATAATGGAAATAAAAATCATATCATATCTTTTTGAAAATCATAACCTGCAAAAGAGATCATAATATCTTAACATGGAACAAATCATAGAAGTGAAAATGAGATCCCCATAATCATAACATGAAACTTGAAACTTTGTGGCATGCACACATAATCATGGAAAATCATTTCTTGTTAGTCATGACTCATTGCCAAGACTATCTTAGTGGACAAAGTCCCTTTCTGAACCGAGTTCACTCCTCGTTTCAGTCCTGTATCACTGAACCGAAATAACCTTCCGTTCCAGCCATGTCTATCTCATGAGATATAAATCTTTACCCAATGCATTAGAGGGAGATATAGGTCCCACCCATCTTATAATGAATCCTTTCTTATGTATTCCACATAATCATAAACCATACATCATAGCGTAACCCATGTAATAAAAATGGGATTCTTAATCAACATGACATCATAAAACAATTCATACAAGATAAAGGAATTCATAAAAATATTTCCACCACAACATAATCAAATCCATGTAATAATAGGGATAAAAACAGAACCCTTTTATTATCTTAGATGGAAAATAATTTCGATAAAATACTTGAACTTCATTCTTGAGGAAAATATCCTTTCTACTTCAAAAACACTTTTCCTTTCTTAACATGTCATACAATTTTAAACTAAAAGAAGTTGATTAAAAATAAACTTGAATAATTGTAAAGGAAGCTTCTTGGAAATAATGTTTTAGAAATCCATTCATGCCGTATAAGTTAAAAAAAACATTATTCGTACTTTTGTCGGAAAAGTCAAAAAGTAACTCGTACAAAAAACGACAAAAGATTCCTTTCATATCTTTTACTAAAAACTCACCGAAGGGTAAAATTGGATTTAAACTAGTGTAAGTGGATGGAAACAATATTACATATTGAGGGAACATGGATGTGGATGATAAAATACACCCCAATAAATACTTACGAATAAACAATCTCGGATAAAAATGAGATTGTGATATTTCCCTTACCTTAGGTCCGATTTTCTTTGTACGTGTCTGAAGCTCCTGTATAATGGTTTAAATAATGTTATTGACTTATTCCAGAATCATACATATTGATATGATATCATATATGGTCATATTCTTAGCTTCTTGTTAGTAATATTTCATTGTTACTTGTTACTCGGGTCTTTATTGCCTTTTTTTCTTATGCGTGTTTTGCCGAATAAATTATTATTCTTCTTTTAAGGTTATAGATACCTTATATCCATAATGGTATTAGTGTAACATATATCATATTTATTCATTCAATTCATTTATATAATTACTATGTAATGATGATCATGTAGAACGAGTCGCATCACATCGTGGAGACGGTATTCCGTACGTACACACGAGTGATGATATCGTTCCTATGATCATGGAATTGTATTGGAGTATATGTATATTATTTCAGTATAAATATTACTTTATAATAATCATAAATAGTTACTCATTGCACCATTATACCCATCCTTGTAAGGTGATGGTGGAAAATAGATTACACCACGGCGTGGAGACGGTATTACGTACGTACGCACGCGCGGTGATTTCATTTTTCCGTAGGATGGATAGAAGGTGAATTAGGGTTGTTTCATATTTATAATAACATATCAGTATGTAAGTAATACTTATGTTATTAATTTATCATGAAACAACTAAATAAGAAGAAGTTGAAGAAGAAAGAAATTGAAAAGATCGGTAATGGATATTACCTCTTCTTTGGAACGCTTCTTTGAATCCTCCACTTAGGGAACTAAGATTGGTCTTTGAAGAAGACCAGGACCTCTAGGATTATTCTAGGGAAGTGGAGAGGAGAAAATGGCAGGGGTTGGCCGAGCTTGAGTGCTCAAATTGGTGTGAGGAGGAGGGGGAGGAGGTTCCCTTTTATAAGGGAGGAGAGGGGCACCTTAGGAATATCTCAAAATATTATTTTATATTAAAGTCAAAATCGGTTTATAATGGTTCCAAAGGGTCTTATTTAGAAGCTAAAGTGGGGATGGGTCGAAATCATATCAACCAATAGGATTTAGACAAGTTTAGGTTATTATTTTAACCTTATCAATTAGATTTAACTCTAAGTTAAATAATTTAACTTTTACCGTGTCTTTTTATTTTCTTACACTATATGGTTAATACACTTACTATAACATGCCAAAAGAACCCCAAATTGTTTATTATTAATATATATATCCTTATCTAAGTCATTTGGCCGAACCTTATATTTTTAGGAATAAAATAACAATTAATAATATTTTATTTTATTTAAAAACTATTTTGTGTCAATTTTGACACTATTTGATATATGATTTTTGTGAAAGTCATAACAGAATTATATGTTCGAACCAAGTTGATTAAATCAACACTAATATATCATAGTAACCTATAAAATTAGTGTAATTCATAAAAAGTCTTAAATTACATTTATTTTTGTGTTTATAACATCAATTATGTCAATATTTCATTAATAAGATAATTATTGCATCATCATTGTGTCGTAAATAAATTAAATTATTTAATGTCTAAAAATTATAAATAAAATACCATCATGTAGGACATCTTTTTATATTTCAAATTAATATTTATAGTCGAATTTATCTTATGTATAACCCCATATTAAAAATTATTTATTTATTAAACTTTGATTTTAACTATTTTAACCCTTCTTTAAATTAATTAATAATAAATGTCCTAATCTAATCCAAGTGGACCTAAATGGTCATATTTTATTCCTAAGTTTGTTTTTGGTCGAATTACACTTGTCCAATAGAATTAGGACATGTGTTAGGGTAATAATAATATCATTTTTACCCTTAATTACCCTATTTACTTTTAACTGTGGTAAAAAAAAGTAAAAAGTTACTATTCACCAAAAAATTATTTTCATCTCATTGAACCAAATTTTAGTCCTTGATATTAACCGTGTCTCTCGGATTTTCGAAATTCCATTCACAGAAGCGGTAAAATTAAGTTTTATGCAAAATTCAGTTTTTAACCTACCACTTAGTGGTTTCACTATTCATCAAAAATTGAAAGTTTTCAGAAAAATACCAAAATTTCACCCTAGGCTAATTTCGGTATTCCGAATCCAAAAATGAAGTCCATTTTGAAAGATAAAATTTATAAAATTTCAAAAAGTGGTTATTACAATTCATAACGGCTAGTTTTAATAATATTTTAATAGCATATCGTTGTTTAGTGAAACTCAGTATGGTGTACGATGCAAGCTATCGAGGAAGGTCGCGGTTGCGTGTAAAGTAAGCCAAGCTAGTATGTAGTGAAATATTCCTTTGAAGATATATATAAAAACAAAATATTACTCATAAAAATCTCGGGTGTTACAGAGTTGGTTTCTATAGTTCCACTATGGTTGTGATTTCAAAAGCTTCTATACTCAAGGGAAGGGGAACATAGTAGAATATTATCTCGATATACGAACTTCTTCACCTTTACTGAATGTAGAATCAGACAAGTTTGCATCAGTTTAGTTATCTTTTGTAGATGGAGATGGATCAACATACCACCAATCTATGGTTGTTATCCCCCTCGCACTCTTTTTATGAGTCAGAAATGCGTAACTAGGGGATACCTACTGTGAGACCCTATGTACACTAATATCCACTATACATACTCTTGATATATTTTCTATAGGTAGGGAGAATTTTGTAATTCTTAAAGGATGTACTATGGAAATATTTACATTATAGGTGGATCTCTGAGAGAGTTTCATACATCTCCTTTGGTGATACATCCAGGTGTGTAAAATGTGTACCTAGACCTCCAACATCAGTTTTGGTGGACAACGATGAAGAATGGAGTTGTAGTATTTGTCTCTTGATGCCATACTTTTCATCAAGTGAAGGATGGGCACAAAGTTCCAACTTGTTGGGATAAACCCTTTGAGGTGCTAGAATGAAAGTGGGATGGGAAATCCATTGACTACGTGAAAGGCTTACCATGTATTTCTAGGGGACATGATTCCATCTGGATGATCATCGACCGACTCAAAAACTTGGACCACTTCTTGGAAATTCAAGACCATATTTTAGTACAGAGCTTGGGACACCTCTAGGTACATGAGATAGTTCAACTCCATAGAGTTCCATTGATGATAGTTTCTACCGATGATGATCAATTCACATTCTTGTTGTCGAATGGATTATAGGATCCATTTGGGACTCAGTTAATCTTGAGAATATTGTTCCACCCCCAAAATGATGGTAAGACTGAGAGGAAAATTCAGGTTCTAGAGTACAAGTTGTGAGCTTTCATGTTTGACTTTAGACATAGTTGGGAGGATCACTTAAAAATGGTAGAGTTTGTGTACAAAAATTTATAGAATTACACTATTGATATGGTTCCATTCGAGGAATTTTATGGGAGACCTTCATGGTCCCCACTTTATTAGACTAGTCGAGGAGATTCAATAATCATGGGACTATAGTTGGTGCGAGCAACTACTGAGAAGGTGAAAAGCATCCAAGAGTATATGGGGACTACACAGAGATAGCATAATTCTTATGTGGATAGACGATGGAGGCCTTTGGAGTTAGAGGAGTGATTCCATGTGTTCCCATGGATTTCACTTCAATAAGGATTATCAAGATTTGGTCAGGGCGGTAAGATATCTATGATATTCATTGGACCTTTCCAAATACTATATAGAGTCGGCGATGCGGCGTGCCGCTTATCTCTACAGCCAAAATTAGACTGGGTACATGACGTCTTCCAAGTGTTACATCAAAGGAAGTATGTGAATGACCCATCGCACGTTATCGATTGGAGAGAGTTATATAATGAGGATGGATCTACCACTGTTGAGTACCTAGTAGAGATCAAGGATTGACAGGAGAGGATCCTTCATGGGTGAATGATTCCTTTGGTTCCTATCTTATAGAAGCATGGGAATCTCTAGGAGATTACTTTGGATTGGGAGCTTATAAATTTGATCAGTACCCACACATCATTTTATAGACATTATTTTTGATTTTAATGACATAAATCCCCATGATGGGGAGAATGTAATGAATTATATTTTTCATGTATTATTTTTGGATATTTTATGGATTATTTTTTAGACTAGGCTCTAAGACAGCATGCTATTATGAGGCTCAGTGTTCCCGAAATAAATTTTTGAAATATATGAAATAGAATGTGCACAAACTTTTCCTAAAAAAAGTGGAATAAATTCTAAAATGGGGCCCAAATAAGAAATATGAGGGTACCATTGTGTTTATAATGTGAGGTTTATCTATAGTGAGACTTAACCTTGGTCATCACTAGTCATTTTTTGGAAAAGTAATCATGGCATGAAAATGAATAAAATAATTAGATAAATTATTTTATTTATTTTTCATTGATGAAACAACTGACATGTATTTAAATATATTGTTATTTCAAAAATCCCAGGGTTAACCTCATAGCCCTGGATCTATTAAAGAGACATTAGAGAGAGATTTGGAGGATTTATCTCAGAAAAAAGGTGATGGGATCATGAATTGGCAATCCATGCACAATAGATTCAATGGATCTCACCAACGATCATGACACAACCTCGTTTTTCAATAGTGATTGATCCAAATCGAGGTAGGATGTTTGTTTGATTGTATTTATTTCCCAGTTCTTAATTTCTATGATTTAAACAAATCATTTTATGAGAAATTTTATTTTCATATGGGTAATCTTGTGGGATGGGTTAGTTTAATCAAGAATCGGGATCATTTTCTTTGTGATTAAATTTTTGATTATTTAATTTTTGTTCTAAAAGAAATGAACTGATATCGACATGAACATCGATTGGGATCCATTACTCAGGATTTTTTCTTGATCTCTTCTTCATGGATTCTTCATTCATCAGGAGCATTCATTGTTGGCATGTAGTTTGAAATATCTCAATGGATCGATCATTGTGTACCTGTTTCATGGTGAAATGATTTAAAACCATATATATGGGATCATCATGACATGACGGTGGTGTGATGATGGGAGCAGTGATGGATCAAATAGGTTTGGATACCTGATTTCACATTCTCCAGTTCATGATGAAGAATTATGTATAAATCCATTTTCTATGCAGATTAAAGGGTTGGAACTTGTTTTTTGATGACGGAAAGGCTCAGGTGTGTATTACCCTGGATTTTTTGGGTGAGGCATGTTTGGATCAGTGGCCGAAGAACTGTAGAATATGTTAGGATTTTAGATATAAAAATTCTATAAAATCCCATGTTACATGGATTATAATTAGAATCTTCACATTGTGTGGAAACCCTATATGATAGCTCGAGTTTCAAGAGATACTTATTTATCACACGGTGTATTACCCTATCACATGCCATGTGACATCTCCCCAGAAATTTGGTGTATACCTCGGAGGGTTCATGGACATGGGTTAGATTACACCATGTACTCCCTTACACGGACATTTCCTCAACTAGATTACATGGACTATGTCGTGTACTGGTGCACTAGAATAGGTACATGGTCTAAGGTGTGCACTGGTACACTAGAATAATACATGTTCATCTTACACACTGTGTACATCTATACAAAAATTGGATGAGATGCAATCCATTTACATAGGTAGGATTAGGGGTCAAGCAACATGGTATGTAACTCTACTACATGTCGTGTACTCCTTAAATGGTGGCTTGGAGCCCTTGTCCTCTCTATCTTGGAAAAGTTTTGTTTGGGTGTGTTCCCATTATCCTTTCATAGAGGGTTAGTATGAAATCATCTACTACACATAGGACAAAAATCCCTTCAGCATGACTTCTTGGATAGAGTCGTTGGGATCCCTCCATGATTCTTGTAGTGATATCCTATATTCATCCTCACAACCTAGGTGGAGTTCTTGGTATTGACGTGACCAACAATACACTAGCATCAATCCTCTACTTAAAAGGTTAATCCAAATTGAGTTGTTGGTATTACCCCAAGGATTTTGGAGTGATCTTTATTTGTTTATAGTATCTCTTCATACTATCAGCATGTACTTCTAATTTTGAGACCTAATGAGCACTACCTATAAGATGAAATTCATCAGTGCTATTAGAAACCGGAGTGTGTTATCCTAGATGAATGTTTTTTCAAACCTTTGAGCAGGAATCCAAGCCTTATGTACAGTGTTTGTTAATTACCTTTAGACTGTGTGTCTTTGTTTATTATATTTGGATATTATTGTTATATTTTTTGTAGACATACACCTATGTATATATGATTGTATTTACTTTGTTGTATTATATGTTGTTTTAGGGTGTCCTACTGGGTATTGTTATACTCACCCATACACTATATTTTCCTATACATGTTGTGTCTTATGCATACTATTGAACTTTTTATAGATTCACTAATGGAATAGGACCATATAGTGCTTAGTTAGATCAAACTGAACGAGGTGTGTTCCTGCAGTATTCTGACAGCAGCCCAAGTTTTACTTTTATGTTGGAGTTTTTTATAAGTCTCTTTTTGGTGGGATTGTATTTGTCCCTTTTTACCTTACTTTACCTCAATTCGTACACTACTTTTGGGATTTAGATTTATACATGTATGGTTGTTCTATATTTTTTGCATTTCAGCATTGTATAGTCTTGGAGGTGTGTGTGTGTGTGTACAGTAACTTATGCTAAAGACTCCCATGTTAGTGATATTACTTCTCTATGATAGTATCCAACCCATGGCCTATTAGATGTAATATTGGGAATTTATAGAATGGGACCCACTAATATGGGTCATGATAGTGATCAATTTAGGTTTCTTATCAATCCATTGGATTTTCTTATTGTTCCTTATCTTCCAATGTCTGATCTATGGTTTTCAATCTCTGTTGTCAAAGGAAGATAAGGTACCATCATTCTTGAGGTAGGTGAATCTATATAATGGTTTAATCTGATGAATTTCATATCGTTATTTGACAATTCAATTAGTTTTTTCATTTAATTTATGTTTTTTTTAGTTTCAAGGATTTATGGAAAAATAAAAAAAATTAAAGTGATTTTATTTAAAAATATATTATGTTTTGATTCAAAAATGGGTTTTGAAAACACTGAAGTGGTTTTTATTGTATTTGAAAAATTTTTATAAATTTTGATCATGGTTTTGGAATTTATTTTGACAATCTTGGTAATTTTGGAACCTTGGGTGTGTCAGGAAATAAACATCGGAAAACTTAGTTTGTGCTTGTGGCAACACTAGTGGGTTTTTTATTGATATTGACAGACTCTAGAAGAAGTGAATATTTATTGGATCCAATTTTTTCCCTATTTTATGTCTTTGTTTATGTCTAGTATGCACTTACCCATAGTCTAGATCCAAAATGATAGTGTTCTTTTTCATTTATTGATTTTTATTGTATGATGTTGTTTTCATGTATATTTGCTCACATGTTTTATATGAGGTTGTATCACATGGATTAGTATAAAGGTATCTCATGGATATGTGTCTACTTTCTTACCTTATGATACATGGATATGATTTCCTATTTTATAAATTCGACTTTTCATATTCTTGGATTTGTGAATATGAAATTCTTTTATTTAAAACCAAAAAGGAAAATGGTTTCAAAATAGGCTTAGATTTTATGAAAATGATTTGGAAATATCTTTAATTTTAAAATATAGAACTATTTAATTATTGTTATTAGACCTTTTATATAATCTATGGTTGTATCCTGCTATTCTTAGTTCTCACACCCAACATTTTTTTTGGGTGGTTATAGATTTTGTGGAGAAAGATACTGGTAAAGGGAAGGCCATCATGTAGCATATAAAATACTCTTTTTATTATTTCCTTTCTTAGAGGGATTGTTTAGATTAGAAATTTGGTCACATTGAGACTTATTAGTCTTTTCTAATTCATACATTTCTGGTTTATCCAGTTTATATTGGTTTGTATGGATCAAGACACATCTCTTTTATTCTACTTTGTACTTTGGTTTTAGTTATTCTTTTTTTATATTCACAAATTGTTTTCTATACCTTTTGTTAAACCTCTCCATGTGATGGGATGACGTACCTAGTTAACCTAGATTAGTCTATTATAATTGTACTAACACCTAAAATAAAACATAGTATTCTCTTCCATACGCAATTTCTAGGAAAAAATTTATAAAATAATTAACCAATAGGTTTTTTTACCAAACATAACATGGTTAATTATTCATGATATTTTTGACTCATAGAATGGGATACATTGTTTTCATTTCCATGATGGTAATTAATCATGTAATCATAATCCTTGATTAGTTACATCGATATTATTTGGATCATGTTCAACTCTTTATGGTTGAATACATACTTCAAATGTTTATGAACACTAAATATTTCACACTTTACTACACATAAATGTTGCCTCAAATTTTTTAAATAAAAAACCACATCAACTAATTTCAGATCTTGTGTATGATAATTTTACTACTGAGGTTTCTATTGAACTAATGCATAAACAATTACCTGATCATTCTACATAGGACACATCTAAGTCCCTTAAAATAAGAATCATTATAGATGAAAAAATAACCATTTCTATAGGGGAAGGAAAAAAATTGGATCATTCACCAATCTTATTTTTAGTTACTGAAAAAAAATCATATTAATTTAACCAGATGAATTTAAATCATTTTCAAGTTGACTTGGTCAATGGGCTTAAAATGTGAATTTTTTTCAACAAACCTTTTATAGTGACCTAATAAACTAAGATAACTATGAATATTCTTGTCATTTTTTGGTCTTATCCATTTTTTAAAAACAAATAGTTGGGTGAACAATGAAACCATCTTTAGAAACAATATTCTTATGGAATGAAATTTCATGCAACCAAAATTCACCCTTACATAAGTTTCAATAGAGTTTCATTTATTTTATGGTTTTTTGATCAATTAAATGGTGTATTTCATGATCCTAATGAATTTTATAATATACCAATATATTGTGAATAAACAAAACCACAAAAATATCTAAATAGTCATGGAAAACTGTATTCCTAAGACCCAAAATACATCTGGTTCTTTATAAAACCAAAGGAAAATAATTACAAATTAATAATTCCCATATATAGTCTAAAATTTATCCTTTAGAATATCTTACTCCATCAACATCAAATAATAGTACCACATACTAAGATCAATATTTGAAAAATATTCTTCTCCCTGAAGCTGATCAAACATATCATCGATATGAGGCAAAGGATACATATTATTCATAGGAATTTTATTCAGGGATCTATAATATATGAAATTTATCATTGAACCACCTTTATTTTTGAAAAAAATAGAAGCACCTCAAGGTGGAGTTATTGGATTAATGAAACCATTATCTAGAAACTCATTCAACTACGTTTTCAATTTCTAAAATTCTACATGGGCTATTTGACAGTGGGGTTTTTAAATATGATTAGAATCAAGAACAAAGTCAATAGTAAACTCAACCTCTCAATCAGGAATAACAATAGTAAAATCATTTGGAAATACATATTGATATTTATTTATTACTAGAATATCACTAATTTAAATGGTTTCATTAGTTTCAACAACCTAAGCTATGTAACCTTCATTTCCCTCTCTAAACAATTTATTTTCTTCTTTATCTATTACAAAAGGTATGAACTGATTGAATAATAATTTCTTATAAATGAAATCTATGTTATCATTATAAATTGATAGAAAATACATACCCCGAATAATATCAAAATCTACTATGAGAAGATCAATATGATTTATAGGAAAAACCATCCCACTAATAACAATGGGATGATTCTTATAAATCATGGTTTATTTAATATTTCCACCCAGATTTTTCTCTAAAAGTTATAGAATCTTTTCATGTGGTGATATTCCAATTTTACAATATAATTTATCACAATTAAAGTAATTTTATTATCCATAGTCAAACATGGGATTGACATAATTCAAGTAAATAAGTAACATAACAATTACCACATCACTAGATAGCCCTTTACCAACCATAGCAGTAGAAAACGACTTTGAAACACCTTTATGTTTTCAATATTGAACATTTACACCATGAGTAACTAACTTAAAACACATATATTCATAATGTCCGAACTCATTGTAATTAAAACACCATTTAGCTAGCTATCTATCTATCTATTACCTCCTTTTTATATTTTTCAAGAATTTTTTCTTTATAGGTATTAACCCTATGACCAAAAATACCACATCGTTAACACTTTCAAGATTCTATCAAACATTTATTGAAATTAGGTTTACCACACTTGGAACATGTTTTGGTCTTACCTCCAAACTTCTTACTTTTATACTTCTCTATTTTTTGCCACATTTTGTATTCTTTTCATCTCAAGGAACATAACTATCATCAAAATACATATCAAATTTCTCAGCAAAAGAACAAAATTATAATCAATTTTAAATTCTCATGAAACTAAATCTATTAATAAATTTGGTTTTAATCCTAAGTAAAATCTATTTATTTTAATATCAATGTCCCGAATTAAATTTGGAATGTACCTGGACAATATTTTAAATTTTTCTTCATACTCAGATATAGAATATTCATCTTTTTTCAAAAATTATAATATTTTTCTCCATCCTAAGTCAAACAATATTATAGAAATATTTATCAAGGAAAATATTATTAAATTTCCCCCATTACATTGAATCAATATCATATATTTCCTTGATATTCTTAACCAATTAACACAATCTATGAGCTTCACCTTTAAAACAATGATTGAATAGAGTTACCATTTGATGTTAAAAACATCTCATGACTTCGAATATCTATTATAGTTCATTGATCCATACATCTTATACCATAGGATATGATTTTCCACTAAAATATTGATGGTTTTTTTCAATAAATATTCAACTATGTACATGTTCCTCTATGGTAAATCTAGTTTCTATCTAATAAGGAAACCTCCAGTATTTATAGCCTTCATTAATTGATCCATTATTGCAAAAAACAATTGATTAGTTCCAATTCAAACCATTCTCAAATTCTTAATTGGAATTATATTTTCATATTGGTTCCTTCCTATTACATCTTACATATTTCCTCTGTGGAAAAAATTATGAAGAAAAATATTTTAGACAACAAACATTGTAATATTAAAATACTACATCATTATAACCATAAATTATTATTTCATAAGGATTTTTATTATCCAAACATCTAAAATTATATAAAAATTTTCTTTGATACCAATTATAAGGACATAGTCTTAAAAATTATATAATCTAGTGCCTTTATACTTGATTTCATTTAATTTTATTCACAAATATCATTTATATTTATAGAATTGGATAATTAGTTTATAATATATATAAAATAACCCATATATTACAAAGTAGACAATTATACTTAGTATTAATTTTCTATAATATAAAACATTTAATGTAAAACATTATTTATTTTCTTGAAAAATCTTCACAACCGTCAACATGACTTCTTATTTTTCCCTTACCCATACTTAAACTCGATGAATTTTTTTAAAAAAAAGGATCAGAATAAAATTTTTATTAAAGGACATAGAAAAGAAGAAATTTGTTATTACAATGAAAAACATGAAATACCATGAAATTTTTACTTTTGTCTTAATGTCCTTTGAGTAAATAAAATAAACAATTCCAATATGAAAAACACACACTTTTATTATTAAATAAAACCATTAAAACACATAAAAATTAAATAAAAAAAATTTCAGGAAACCTAGAGAAAATAAATTCATAAAATATGTCAGAAATAACTATATCCCATTTAAATCCATATGATAAATCCCCTAAGTAACTCCATTATTCTTACCTTTTATGACAATGAACATTACTCAATGCAATAGTGTGAAATCTCGGTGCACCCATCTTATAAACTATATATGTCACACCCATTTATCATGAGATATAATGGGGAAAACCATCATATAATTTGTGTGAGTCATACCAATTTAACATATATAATTCTAATGTACCATTTCTTGAATAAAACATTTTCTTCTAGCATCTTATCATTATAAATCTATTGGATAAATACTTTAAACCCATATTCAAAATAGTTTCAGATATTGAAATAAACTTTATTTTACGAACACATTTTCAAAACTAAAATACCTAGAAGGAAGAGAAAGATATTTATTCATTTAATAAAACCTTAAATCTTGTATAATAATGTAAAAATAAAATAATGGTTATGGCAGTGATAAAATTTATTGTCATCATATAAGTTAAAATAGAACATTCCTTTTTCCCTTTGTAAATAAAGTCAAAACATTTAGTAAAAAGATTTGTTTTGAAAACATTTGAATGAACTTGAAAAGAAATATAAATATCCCTTAATATTATTTATTGTCCACATAAATTCATTAATAAGATATTTTTAAAAATATGGACACAGAAGAAAAATGGTCGGAAGGGAAACTTTAAAATAGGATTTTTTAAAGAAAGTCTCTTATCTGGAGTTCAAACCATCATGTAAATTATTTATAAAACTAAATTACAAAATTATATTAATTAATTAATTTATTGAAAACTTTTTTTATGTTTATTATACCCATTTACCATTTTATAATCAATTACTCAATCAATTAAGTTCCCATTGGACATTTTCAAGTTATCTGTCGCATATGACCAAAATGGATTTGGTAGTTTTTCTATGGTTAAATAGGTGATTGACCCCAAAATATATACAATAATAATCATAACATACTAATCATTTTTATACATAAATTATACTTTTGAAATAAACTATGAAATATTGTTAAGAAATAAAGTCTATATTGAAATCATGGAGATAGTTGTATGAACCTAGATCTTCATTACAGGTATGGATCCCTGTTTCGGGTTGTTTTTTAGGAAAAAAGAAGAATTAAGAAATTTTATAAGTACATGTTGTGTAATATTGAGTACACGTCATGTACCTAGTTGCCGCACATAACTGTGTACTAGCTGTGTAATAGTCGAGTACATCGTCGTGTGGATGACCTGGCAGACAGCCTAAAGCGGGGGACAGTTGAGGCTCGTACATAGCATGTACATTAAATGAAAAAATCATATACTTTTCTTTTTATTTGATTAATTGTACTGGGTCGTTTCTAATCTCTATAGGTGTATTCTTCTTCCTGTGTCTCGTACAGGAGAGCGACGTATGGCCGAAAATCTTCAAGCTCCTCCCATTCTTCTATCCAAGCTCTGATTGAGATGTCACTAGGTTCATTAGATTCCGAACAGTGAGTTCCCTCTTTCCCTATATCCTCTCTTCCTAATTTCTTCTCTCTCTTGAGATATCCAAGTTTTAACGTTTTTGAACTTTTTTTAGATCTACGATGTTTTAGGCTGATTCAAGGGCCAACATTCAAGAGTGTTCCTCATCTAATGTCGAGGTAGGTGTTTTTCCTTTATTTGATCGTCTTTGAATTATATAAGCTTAAAGTGCCTAATAACCATGTTTGGGGTGTTTTTGGTTTTGGAATTTGACCCTATGTAGTGCCTGATATGGTTTGATTGGTTGATTAAGGGTTTTTTCCTATGCATATGTTTGTATAACCTTGTTTATGGGATACCCCATGGGTTTGTTCCCCTGTTTGACTGTTATTGTTCATTGGGATAGGTTGCCTATGAGGCATACTATATTTCCATGCCTTGAGTTATTTAGGATGGAGTCGTTTGGTTATATATGTTGCATGTTTTATGCTTTGATTAAAGTTGATCCATGTAACAGTTTGAATTTAATGTAGAGTCTATAATGAATGTTGTATCTGCATTGATCTTCCTTGGACCGTGAGATCCTTATACTAGGAAAACTATGGTTGTTTCCATGTTTATTTACACAGGACCATGAGATCCCCTGTATAGATATTGACCCAGGGGGTATTGACCGTGAGATCTATTAGGAGGTTATGTATAATTTTTATTAATGCCATGTGGACCCAGGGGTATTGACAGTGAGATCTTCCCAAAGGGTATTTTTTTATTAGTGCTATGTTAAACCAAAGGGGTTAGACCATGAGAGATTTCCCAGAGGGTTATTGTGAATAATTGAATGATGGTGATGACTCTGCCAAGCCAAAGCACAAGATTGGACTCAGTTTTACTTGTTTTTTTAAATTTTCTTCTGAGACATCTATTTATTCTATCACATGGAGGGATACAGATCTTAGGATAGTTCCCAATATTAATTATACAATGATTTTAATAATTAATAATTGAATTGAATGCAATTGAAAACTGTAGGTTTGTTTACTTTTTGGTACTTCCTAGTTTATTACTTCATTTCTCCATATTGCTTGCTATATATATTCACTAACTATTAGGCACAGATATTTTAGTGGTTGCCTACTGGGATTCGTCTCACGCCATATTTGGGTCAGGATTTTGGGCACAAACAGATTATATAGTTGTAGGTATAGATAAGGAAAAGTTCTCATCTTCATTAGTTACTTTATTTTTGTGGAGCTGGAGAGCATGGGACCAAGCTGAGGCTTGCTATGCTATTGGAGTTTACTATTTTCTATACTTGGTTTCAGTATTTTATTACTATTATTGAGACTTTATTGGGTCCTTTCCAAGATACATGGGACATTCATCATTTATTTATATATATGCTACAATTGTTTATTTTTGTTGTATGGCATTACTGCTTACGCTACTATTTTTTATTTGTTTCTACTCTGTTAATCTACCAATGAGGGCATAGTTTCCCCACTATCACACCTAAGGCCATCACTGCTAGTCAGTATCCTCTGGTTTTTGGAGAAATTTGCTTGAGGCCATGTGACCAAATGGGTACGGGGCACCTTTGGGTGGCACTCGAAACTGGGATGTTACAAAGTGGTATCAAAGGGAGGTTCTTTTTTGTTTTACCTTACTACTTGGAGCATATAGATAGTGATAGGAAGGAATAGGTAGTTGGTAATAAGTTATTCTAGGGAGTTGCTAACTTTTGTATAAGGAAAAGCCAATTTACCTCGAATATTGAAATTTTTCTAGTTTTTCAATTGTTACAATTGATTTGATTTCACCGTTGGGTGATACACTTGTTTTCTATTGTTATGATTGATATTATTGAGGTTATATTTCTATTACAACAAAATGAGATGAGGGTATTCCATCTCATGAATCATATAGTCACCTGTTAGAGTTCACATGTCATGCATTATTTTCATGCCATTTAGGGTGCATTACTGATTATATTCCGTTATGAAAGATTTTGTTCAATATATGCATGTTGTTATGATATATTCCTTAATATAATATGGGATATTTTGATAGGGTATTGGAATATGTAAAGTTTCATTTGTATGGATGTCAAACTTCAATCTCAGAGGTGTTATCGTCCCTCTTGGATTGGAATTTGGTGGATCATGTTTGAACTTTTATCGAATTTTGTCAAGTTATGATGTGAAAAGGGATTCCAAACTTTGATACGTTTGAGTATGGGCACTCAGAGGTCGGAATTTTTCATTACGTAGAAAAAATATTAAGTTTTTTGGGGTTTCAAAGAAGTTTTAGAGGCTTAATGTCCAGAAACCTAGACAATATGGCGTGTGGTTTTATGAACACATGACATATGTTCTTCTGTTCCAGAAGAAAAAACTTTTCTTAAGCACACACTATGTACTGTATGTACATATTGTGTAGTCTTTAACCATGTGACTGACTATACAAGCAGAGACACGGGGTTGGGAAACATTGGTAGAACATTCCATGTACTAGAAGTACATGTCGTTCTATAAGGATCGTGTGTCTGGTTGTGTGACTAATGAAACGAGTGGATAAATCATAGGTTGTACATGTCATGTCCCATTCTTGCACGCCATGTAAAATCAATCGTGTCTCTGACTGTGTGACCAACAACACGGGTCGATGGGACTTAACCAGTACACATCATGTCTAGGGTTAACATGCCTTGTAGTGTTGCACCGGAAGACCCCATGTGGTTTATCCATGTACAAGAACTTGGGTGGGAAGAAAAATTCAAGTACACATCATGTCTCAAGAGTCACACGTCGTGTGTAAGGGGTATTGCATGACCAGGTTGGGCAGAGGTGCATGCCCATGTAAGGCTTAAAGGGAACATGTCATGTGGAGGTTATACACCCCATGTAATCCTGTTTTGTAAAACTTGAATGTTTTATTCTCTTGTTCCTTCTTGCACTTCTAAGTTTCAGTCCGTGATAATCTTAAACTGAGGTGTTCACTTGAGCTTGCAGATTCATGATGCCAATACATCCTCCAGTTGTGCTCCAGGTGTAAGGCGATGATCAAACACCATAAAGGATAGATCAAGGACTGCCAGAAGATCCTCTCATCATGACCGTCTTGGGACTAGCTGTTATACCTAACTCAGATGTTGATACATAGTTCCATGAGGTCTTTATGAGGATTATGCATACTTTCCAGGGAGCACCACATCCTTCCCCGACCATGGAAGAGTTAACGATGGTGTTCCAGCAGTATCATCCTCCCACCTTTTTAGGGGATGGAGTACCATAGGCTGCAGAGTCATGTTTGGAGGATATGCTTGTTATCTTTGAGCATCTGTAGATGCCTCCGGAGAGGAGGGTGAATCTCACAACGTACATGCAGCATGATTCTTCCAAAATATGGTTATATTTTATCACACAGGTGGGAGGTCATCATCATGTGTCCTGGGAAGAGTTTTAGTGGAACTTCTATGATTATTTCTATCCCAAGATGTTGAGGGCCGATCGAGCCCAACAGTTCATGGATTTATATAAGGGCACTCTTTCAGTGATGGAGTACTCTTCTTGTTTCACAGAGCTTTAGCACTTTGCACCTACTTTGGGAGGTGACAAGTTATCACTTTCTAGGTGGTTTTAGGAGGGTATCAGGTATGACATCTGATCATCAGTGAAGGAATTCAGGCTGACTGTGGTGATGAATATAGTGAATCAGGCACTGATTACCGAGTGCAACCTAAGGGAGTTGGGAGCTGTGAGTCAGGGTGGTTTAACATCCACGGTTGATACTCCTTCATCTGATAGAAGTAAGTGCCATAGGTAGCCTTCATGTGGTGATCCCAGTAGCAGGGATGTATCTACAGGTATCTAGGTGAGGTGATAGCAGTACGGGAAGAGTGGGAACATGATACCTAAGTGCCCAAGAGACCCATTTGAGTGCCAAGATTGCAGCAAGATGGGTCATCTTCAGTGTTTTTTCTGGTTCTTCTCACTAGAATCTAGTGATAGAGGATTAGTTATGACTCCACATTTAAGAACAGGACAACCAGTTTCTCCTCTATCAAGGAACTAGAGTTCATTAGGCCATTCAGGATGAGGAGGTGTCATGGTTGTGGTAGTCAGGCTACAGGTCTTCAACGACAACAGGGTGGATCGGATCAGGATAGTCAGGCAGGGTCACAGGGCCGTAGTGCAGGTTAGACTTTTCTAGTGGAGCAAACCCAGTAGGAGAAAGATCATGAACCCTCTATAGTTAGAGGTACAATTCTAGTTTCCTCATTTTTAGCTTCTTCTCTTTTTTATATAGGGGATTTCCATATTTTTATATTTGTTTTTGTGGTAGAGAGCATTGGGATCTGTATCTTCACTTATGAGGATGTCATAACACTAGACACTCAATTGGGGATTAAAACAACTAGTGTACGTCGGTGCAAGGAGTTCCCTCTTGATGTTGGTGGGTGTCACTTCTCATGGGACCTCTATTTCCTAGATATGTAAGGCTTTGATGTCATTCTTGGAATGTATTGTTTGGTCTCTTTCTAGGCCTTTATTGACTGTTGTCGCCACCGGGTAAGTTTCACATCACCATAGGGTGGGTCCTTTCTACAAAAGGGTGAATGGGATGTCAATGCAAGCATAGATGGGATCGAGTATCATGGGTTGGGAGGAATTATAGCCCAGATTGCATGTTTATATCTAGATAACTAGGTTACTCTACATATAGACTTTCCTCCAATGGAGGATCGTTTCATAGATGTCTTTTCGGATGATTTTTCAGGTTTACCTCTGGAGAGAGAGAGGTGTATTTATCTATTGATCATTTTCTAGGTGTGTCACTAGTGTCCATTCCCCCTTATAAGATGGCTACACTAGAGTTACAGGAGATTAAGAAGCAGTTAGAGGAGTTTCATGCGAAGGGTTTCATCTGAACCAGTACTTCTACTTGGGGTTCTTCTATCCTATTTGTAAAAAAGGTTAATGGTACCCTCAAACATTGGGTGGATTATCAAAAACTCAACCAGTTGATAGTCAAGAACCAATATCCCTTGTTAAGGATTGATGATCTCTTTGATTAGCTTCAAGGATCCCGGGTGTTCTCGAATATTGATTTGATATCTGGTTCTCATTAGTTGCACTTTAGACAATCAGATATACCACTCACAACCTTTCGGAGTAGGTACGGTCTATACGAGTATGTGGTTATGCCATTCGGTCTCACGAATGCTCTAATAGTATTTTTGGTACTAATGAACTGAGTGTTCCATCCTTACTTGGATTATTTTGTGATAGTATTTGTGGAAAATATCTTGGTGTACTCTTACACTCAACACGACCGTGCCACCCATCTTAAGATCATTTTGAGTACACTAAGAGCAAATCAGTTATATGCTAAGCTCTTAAAATGCCACTTTTGGATAGATCATATTCACTTCCTGGGTCATGTTTTCTCAGATATAGGAGTATCATTTGACCTAGAGAAAGTGAGAGTAGTAGTTTCCTGGGAGCTTCTGAATAACATCTTTGAGGTACAATGTTTTATAGGGTTTTCCGGTTACTACAGGCACATTATACAAGACTTTTCACACTTATGATCACCATTAACGGGCCTGACTAAGGAATGTGTGAAGTACTTATGGATAGATTCCTGTAATTCATCCTTTTAAGAGATGAAATGGAGATTGGCTTTAGCACTGATCCTGATTTTTTCAGAGCCAGAAAAGAGTTACACTGTATACTATGATGCGTCAAGCATAGGGATGGGAGTAGTGCTTATTTAGGGGAAGGAGTCATTGTGTATGGGTCTCAGCAGTTTAGGCACATGAGAGGAATTACCTAACGCACGATCTCGAGTTGGCTATAGTTGTGCATGCTTTATGTTGATGGAGACATTTTCTTTTGGGAGATAATTTAATAGTTTTCACTGACCAAAAAATTATCAAGTATATATTTACTCATCGTGATATGAATTTGAGACAGTGAATGTGGGTTGAATACCTTCAGTCCTTTGACTTTGAACTTTCCTATAATCCTAGAAAAGGAAATGCAGTGGCTGGTGCGCTAAGCAGGAGGACTCAGATATAGGCAGTTCAGGAGGCCAGCAGTGAGTGGCAGCTTATGGCTATGTTCTATAAGATGCATTTGGAGGTGCACGAAAAATGGAGGAAGATTCTTGTTTCTTTTATAGTTGTTACTTATACTATACTGGATCGATTGTGAATGAGGCATCTATTATATTCTAAAGGCCTGGTCCTATGGTATAGTGTGTCAAGAGAGGACCCTACTCTTCGATGGACCATAGGTGAGGATGAGATCTTGAATTTTTATAGGAACATATGGGTTTCAATAGAAATACATGAGGAACTTTTGAGATATTTTCATTCCTCGGTTTGGGCAATTCATCCTGGCATCACCAAGATGTATCGAGATCTACACTGTCAGTGCCGGTGGCCAGGTATGAAGAGGGATGTAGCTAGTTTTGTTATAAGATGTTCCACCTATTAGTAGGTGGATGTAGGAGAGGCAGCTATGATTGGACCTCATATTGTCCAGGAGACCACTGAGTAGGTGGAGTTGATTCAGAAGAGGGTGGATACTGCACAGTATCGGCAGAAATCTAAATTTGATTGAGGGAGATGACATCTAGAGTTCAAGGTCGGAGATCAGGTTTTTGTATGTGTCACACCGAGGTTTCGACACAGTAGGATTAGGAGACAGGGGAAGCTTTCACTAAGATACGTTGGAAAATTTGAGGTTTTGGAGAGATTCAGGACATTTTACTATTGGTTGTAGTTACCTCATAGATATCGGTCTTTACACAATTTCTTTCATGTTTCTCAGCTACGACATTATTTCTCGGACCCATCTCACATTTTTTAACCCAATGAGGTTGGGTTGGAGGTGGATGCATCCTTAGAGGAGAACCCTATTCAGATTGTGGATTGTAGTACAACCTCTGAGTTTACCATATATATAGGATTAGGTATAAAGTTCCTTAGAAGAGATACATGGAACACATCATGAATATGAGAGAGATTTGGTGGAATTGAAAATGAATAATCTATTATTCCATTATGATTAAAAATTTTAATGGAAATCACATCCTTTCAATTTGAAATTGCACTTCAAAAATCAAAGGTTTATGTTTAAGAATTTCATTGTGTGAAACCCACATCGAATAAGTTAATACTAAAAAATAATTTTAAAAGGGAAAGTTTGAAATTTAATGGTAACCCAATGTAACTCATAAATAGTTTTCCACAAAGGAGAACATTGATTGAAAGGGAAAACATAGACAAGGAATGAAAATCTATATATCATGTTTTTATGGAGAGTGATAGAGAACCCAGTCAAGGTAAAGTTAATAATCATATATCTATAAAAATGTGATGATATAAGGGACCATTTAATTCATTGAAAAATAAGTTACTATGATAAAATTTTTGCGATCATGATCCTTACCCTAGAGTTACATAATTTTCATGAGAATATATACTTACTTAATTTTAGGACTACCCCATCCATTTTTTCTCCTTGATTAATTTCTATTCCATATCTTATTCCAACAAATAAAGGTGAATTTTTAATTCATGAAGCATTAGAAAATCATGAGATCCATAAATATAATATTGTTCATTACATTTATCTTTATCATAATAAAAATGTTAAAACAAGTTATCCAATATAAAAAAAATTTGATATGGTGAGATAATAATTTGATCTCTAAAACCTAATTTTGTGTTAAAACAAACCATTTCATAAATTCCCAACCTTGTAACCCTTATGAAAGGTAAAAGTATAAAACTATATAAATAAGGTAACTAAATTTATCAAAATAAGATAAACATTGATCCCCCATATATCATATTGTATCTCTTATTTCTCACATACCAAAAATGTGAAAAAATTCATCATGTACTCTCTAGAGAAATGGAAATTTCTACAAATCCTTATTGAAAACATGAAATAATTATTAATACAATGATTATTTGACATATTCCTTATGTCCAAAAATTTCATAAACTCCATCTGTGAGAGTATAAACCACTTTTTTCAAAGAAAATACACAATCAGTTCTAAGGTAATCAGTACCATCTAATTGACTTATTCATATCCAACATATCTTTATCCAAACATCGTTATCTTAACATCATGAAAAAATTAAAGGTAATACTTCCCTTTACCATGTGTTTAAAAACATATCACCTTACCACCTTAGTCACTTTTCCTTGTTACTAGTACCATTCAACATATGATTTCAAATCATGAAGGAAAAACTATAGTGGAAAAATCCTAATATTTTTCATTATTCAATATTACTATAAAATTAATTCTATAATATTATATGTGATTTAAAATATAAAAAAATACATTAATCCATCCACTTAAAAGATTGGCATGAAATAGGTCGTTCCTTTTCTAGAAGTTAATCCTTAGGTCAGGGAATTCAGTTGGATAATTCCCATGTTCCTCACACATAACAAATTAAAATTCATGATAACTTGTGACTATATGACCATATTTTCCCCATATATAACATCTTCCCCTCCATTTTAAATATTCTTCTATGTTCTTATTCCCACCATCTTGACATGTAGGAAACTAAATCTTCTTTCCTCTATCTTTATAACCACAAAAAAACTTTCATAAAATCCTATATAATTTTTATTCTATGTTTTATAAATCTCACTGATATTGATATTTTATATCATAATATGAGATTTTTTAATAGGATTAATCACAATTTACTTTACTCCATTCATCGTCAAATTTGGTTTCTCACAATAACTATATTTTCCATCAAATTTAATGTCAGTATGATTCCTTCTGGTTCTATCCATTGACTAAAACCAAAAGAATAATTTTGCAAACACTAATCCTAGTGGGAAAAAATCATAATCAAGGGAAATTACTTATAAAATTTTAATCTATGAAACCTTTGGTTTTATGCTAGGTTATTAAAGATCATTATGAAAAATCTAGGTTTATAATGTAAACATAGACTTATCCTTAGATACATCGCAAGATATATCTTGGAACATGTCTCTAGGTATCTTAATATATCTTTCTCATACTCGATTCAAAAAGTTGACTAAGCCTTTTCTCTAAATCGAACTATTGTGACCCTCACTTTTCATACATGTATATTACATAACTTTTTTAGAAAATATCCTACAATACACAAACTCAAGCCCAAAGACCATATTATTTTAGTGCCTTTGCGAACATGGAATCATAAATAACTAGTTCATAAAATATATAATTCTTCTTCAACCTATTTATTTATAACTTTAACCCTTTTTTACATATCAAAATTAATAACTTTATTCATATCTAGGGGAAAATAATCATATGAAAGGTTGATATTAGATGCTATGTAAGGGTAAACAGGGGAGATGCATAATCATAAAAATAAAATATGGGTATGATAATATAAAAACACTTTAAGATCACATCCTTTATACAAAAGTTCATATACATGAGTTATTGAATAAATTATAGTATTTCATAAGACATGAATCATAATGAAATCATGATCATAATCCACAAAAGCATAACATATGAATAAGAAATGAAATTTTTGGTAGATACATAAACATGTATTATAATTCCTTCTAAGTCATGGAACATTCCCAAAACTTAACATGACACTTCATTGGAGTTGAACCTACTGGGTGGGATATACCACCATACCCAGATATAGTTTGTTCCTTGTAATGGATCAGGTTTCCCCACCTTACCTTAGTGTATTGGGTTTCCCCATCTTCCCATTGTGGATTGTGTTTCCCCATCTTCCCATAGTGGATCAATCTTTTTGACTTGTTTCTATCATTATCTCATGAGACATAAATATTTACCCAATGAATTGGAGGAAGATATAGGCCCACCCATCACATAATCAAAACCATGCACATGTGTTCAAAATAACATAAATCATTTCAGAATCCATGGAATTAAATGGGTGTCATAAACATTGTTCGATCATTACATAACCTGTAGAATGGAAATGGGTTTCATAAATATCATTACATCATAAAAATAAACCTTTCCTAAATAGAATAAGAATAATATAATTTAATCATATCCCCTGTCAAACTTATGTAACATAAATTAATGTTATCTTATATGAAAAATAATTTTGATATATCACTTGAAAATGATCCATGAGGAATATATACTTTCTGCTTTGAATACATTTTATTTTCATAAAATGCTGCACAATTTTAAAAGAAAACATTTATTTAAAAATAGATTTTTAATCTTGTAGAGGAAGCTTAAAATAATTAATACTTAATGATATATAAACATTATATTCATATTATATAAGTTGAAAAACATTCCTTTCATAATTTTACTAGAAAAGTCATAAAGTACTTCATATGGAAAATGAAAATAAATTATTATTTTCAAACCAAGTAGTCAAAAATAAAAAAATAATTAAAAATAACTTCAAACATCCATTAGATAATAGTAAAAAAAAATTTAAATAACATATAAAAAACAAGTACGTTGATTATTAATATTCCCCAATATAGACTTAAAATGAAAAAATCTCTAATATTGATGAGATTATGAAATAAATAATAATCAGCATACAATTAGTAGAATCATGTACCCCATTAAAAAAGAAAATAATATGGATATGAAAATATCATAATCTTCTGGAAAAGACTCATAAAATACATTCATTTGCATTATATTCTCCACATAAAAGATACAAGTAGTGTATAATGCATGTGTCCCATGGAAATAAAAGAGATACATAAATCCATTACTCCTTTACTAACTTTAGAATAATGATCTACAAGAAATAATAAAATTAATTAAATGTATTAATATCATTAAATAAAGTTAATTAATGATATAACACTTCATACATCAGTATATACACTACAAAATAGAAGTGAGTGGTTAATATGGAATGTATCTCATAAATATAAAAAGTGAGATGAAATTCCCTTACTATAAGACTTGAATGCCTTCACACACATTAAAACCTCCTATATAAAAAATATATATTTTTTATAAATCTAACATATAATAATTTTAATATATATAATAACGTTAATATATATAATACCAAATATAATTTAATTATGACTTTATATTACTCTCTTATTAACAAATCCATGTTAAATTTATGTTTTCGGTAACAATGGATTTTTTTCATACATGTTTTGACATTTTAACCATAGTCCACATTAATATAAAATGATTTCATCATCTCCATAATGATAACCATGATATATATATATATATCTAGTAAATATTTTTTCATGGTGATTGATAAAAGTATTAAGTATAAAATAAAATACATTATTCATGGAGATGGTAGGTTGTACGTACGCATGAATGGTGTTTTCATTTTCTTTTCATATTAAATAAAAGAAAATTATATGATATATTATCATTAAAGAATAATTTTAAAATTAAATATATCATATATATTCATAAAATGAATCATTTTTATCATCCATGTAAAATATAGATGAAAAAAATAATTACATCGTGTCGTGGAGATAGTAATCCATACATACACACAAGAGACGTTATAAATTCCCAAAAAGATTAGATGGTAAAAAGGTTTTATTTGATATTATTATTAAATAAGTATAATTATACCCTAAATATCATATATATCATAAAAAAACATGTTCATCATAATTCCCACCATTATAAGTGGTAAAGGAAAAAACAAACAATCATTGTTTTCCAAGATAGTAGTTCATCGTACATAATAAAGGTAAGTTCCTTACCCATTTGATGGAAGTGTGTTTGAGTGTAGGTCAAACCATTAATATAAAAACTTATCCAAATATTTATTATACATAATATATTATATAAACATGAAATAATAATAATTTAAGGGGTTTAAAAAAGAAATAAACAACAATGTTTATTGATGAATGTTACATATTCTTTGGTTATCTTCTGTTGGTTCTCAAAGGACTCCATTGATAGTATTAATGACCAATGTAAAGATTTTAGGATTAAGTTAAGGATGTTTTAAAGAGATTTAGATAGAGTTTTTTTTAACCAAATAGGTTCTGAAGTGAAAAGAAATAAATTATTAATAGTTTCCATTTATTAAATTATTTAATTATATTATAATAAATAGCATAGTGTGTGAAAAAAGGTATTCTTATAAGAAAATATATTTTTAGGAATAAAATTATTTTAGTTGTTAAATAAAAATATTAACTTAATTTTATCAATAAATTATTATTTATAAAAACCATTATTTTTACTAATATATATATATATATATATATATATCGTCATTGGTTACTTATATATTTACCTAGCAATTCAGAAAGAACATTTTAAAGGTTATTTGAACTTCTGTTGTTCATTTTGGTTCAGTGTTGCATGTGATGAATGATATTTAATACATTATGTTTTAAAACAAAAAAATAGTAAAATCATGGGGTGTTATATTCCCCCATTAAATAAATTGTTTCCTTGTAATTTAAATTATTATCTACTAAATAAAATTTATAATGGTATCGGAAATGTACACATGACTATTTTAACAATATCTACAAAGTAATCTACCTTAAAACCATTGTAAACATATATTTTTCCTCATAATAGGATTATCACTAACATTGATTTTTTTTATCCAACCATTTGATCCAATAGTCTATCATTATTCTATATCATGACCCACATTATATAAGTTTCTTCTAAATAGTGTTTGAAATAATTATTTCATTGATATATTTCAATGGTTTTGGGTGATTAATTTATTTTTAATAATTTTTTCCACTTAACATAGAGAGAACCAATCCTTTATTATGTTTATCCAAATTAGGGATAATAATATTTCTACGAGGCACTTTCTCATAATATTAAACTTGGGATACAATATGATATAAATTTTTCTTCAACAATCAAATCATTCGGGTGGTGATTTAATGCTCTTTGAAAAAATCCGAGATATATAATGGTCCTTAGAATAAAATTAAAACAAGAAGTAAACAATTGTAGAGTAGGGGATAATTTTGACTTAATTTTCATGATCCAATTCAGTGATAGTCATTGTTTTGGTTCTTCCTTGTTAATTTGGTATTTAAGGTCTCTCTTTTCTATTATCCTCATTGACCTTTGGGTTAATGCATTGATTTTCATAATTTAATATCCTCTTAAATTTTAAACATTGGAAATTGTTTTCCTACATTAAATTTTCTAGACTCTTATCCCTTAATATAACATCTTGAGGATAATGTCTATATGTTCCATAATTGAAACATTTATTAGTTCCCTTTATGTAATTTCATTTTCGATTCAAAAAAAAATTGGGTAGGTAGGTGATTAGAATTGATTCTTCAATTATAGTTTACATTTGACTTTTATTATATTTTTATCTTTATTTTCATGTATCTATAATAATGAGAGTCTACAACTTCTATTTTAACCCTATGTTCACATCAACCTACCTTTTAATAGCTACCAATGTCTCTTATAGTTAATTTATTTCAATGGATTGGTTTTAGTCTACTAAAGAATCATTTGATCTTATATTTGGGTTAAATAATAAGACTAGTGGCATACCTTGTGATTTTATGGAAGTTTTCTTCATAGTACACATTGGCTCATCCTCGTTATGTTTCAACTCTAGGAATATTCTCACCATTTTTAAGTGAAGATATTGGGGAAAATATTTTACAAAAAAATATTATCTTAGTCAAGCCCCATTCTATAGAGTCAATTTATTCTTTCTTTGTTGTATTATTAATGAGAGTTCACTATTGGTTACCCTCACCTTCAAGATGATATATAGTTAAATTAAATTTCCCATGGATTTTCCATTGTAGGATATAAAATATATTCTCTATTGAAATGATCCATTTTTTCGTAATTAGTGGGTTGGAGGATACACTAAAAGAGGGTGTACGTTGTCACATGAAAGACTTGGTAGTTAGTTTTTTCATCATTTTTTAGTTAAGGATATCAATGAGGTTATTTTATTACTCGTAAACTATGATAGAATTTTCATAATAGTTTTCACTATATATTTTATATGATTAGGTTTCTTGTTGGGAAAATCATTTCATTATTTTCTACATCTATTGTTAACAGAGTTTCTCCTTGCTCCATCCATTGCATAAACAATGTAAATTTGTCTTATGAAAAAATGAATAAAAATGAAATTATAAACATAGAATAAGTAACTCGTAAATGATTTTCATAACCTAACTTATGAATACCTAGGATTAATCTATTTTATCCATTGTTATGTTTCTAATTGAACAAGTTATATATTCAAATACATCTTAAATTCTCATAAAGACAATAATAATAAATCAAAGGTTGACCCTAAAGAATATCAATCTAGGTGTGCAATTTTGACTCTTTTTCTTGCACTATGTGATGATTGAGTTATTTCCAAACATTTCCTTTTCAGGTTTATTTCCCCAAGTTACATCAATTAGAAATAATGCATCCACTTATAGTATCCAAAAATAGATGAAATTTCTAGGATAAGTACACAATCTATAATTTGTGAGAACATCATAAAATTATCTTACAATTAGACTTATCCCTAGATTTTTTACTAAATTTATCTTATCCCACTTGCCCAAAATAACTAAACTAATACAAATAAAAAACTAAACTTTTATATGATATAAACTATAGATTCATATAGGTGCAACTACCTAATTACCATAATAAATAAAATATTTCATTACAAAATATTCCAACAATCATTTTGGTTTAGAGTTTTATGGAATTTAGAGTAATCATTGACTAAGAAAACCCATATATTTTTCAGCTAATGGATATTTTTACACTATATAAGAAACTAATTTATCAATAAAAAGTGTATAATATCTCCCAAAAATTATCCACATAATATACTCTTGTAGACACATCTTATATATTAGTTTTCATAATAACCTGGGGAAATCAAAACATAAGAAATGATGTGCCCAGATTCTCATTGAGGGTAAAAATAATAGATAAAAATCAAAGATCATAAGTGAGAATAAGATGAATATATGTTTATTATTGGGATACATAAGAGATTTATTCCCAAAAAATCATATGGTATAATTATTTTTATAACATAATACAAGAATCAAAATATTGGGGAAATGTGAATAAACAAACATGAGCCATAAGAGAATAACACAAGCATAAGATTAAGTATAATGTCGGGAATATCATCAAATATAACTCAAAAATATGTAACAACAATAATCATAAGAAAACAATTTTGATAAAACCCACTATGTCTATTCTTTTGTGAGCAAACTCATTATGTCCATGCTTGAAAGTGTGAGAAAATAATTATTCTCATGCATGTGTGGAAAAAATCATTATATTCATGCCTAACTAACTCATGAGATAAAAACATAACCCAACACATTGGAGGGTGATATAAGACCCTTAAATACATCATTTATATATATATATATATATATATATTCCATGTAAAATAAATCATATCATAAATAACCCATCGAAATAAAATGGGTTTCATATCCTTTTCAAATGGAATCACATAAGGTAAAAATTGTTAGAACCAGGGCTATTCTTTACTTGAAATGGAGTGTGTTTTGTGTTTTTTATTTCAATCATCATGTGGATGATCAATGATATTATAAAAAAATGGATCATACAGTTCAAGATGCAAGCAGTATTGAAGGTGGGTTTATTTCCCAGTGTTTGCCAAATGTTTGGGGTCCAAAATTAGGAAAATGGAAAGCATTGTGAAAAGTGGTTTTTTCTGAAGTCCTTATTAAAATGTAGAAAAATAATGAGTTTCGTGAAGTTGGAATTCATGAATTGGGTTTCACAAAGGTTTAAAAAATTCTAACAGTTATGACGATCATCGTGATCAGTGATGGTGATCTCTGTGATTACGAGAATTGGAGCATTGCGGAGGCACAAAGGTTTTGATGGAGAGCATCCTGATAAAATCAAATTTTAGCAGTTCTTCATGAAAGGATAAGCACCATGAATATTTTTTTGCATGATATAGAAAATGTACAGGATTAATTAGAGCTTTTCAATAGGAAGAGCCTATAAATAAGAGGCTACCCCTATTCATTTTTCACAAACTTTTCAGAGAAAATCTAGAATCCCTCTGATTTCTTAAAGCAATGGGTGATCCGAAAAACTGATTGTATATGAATGTTTGATCTTTAAAAAAAGACTATTTTATTCTTGACTAAAGTTAATTCTTCTAAGTATTGAGTGTTTCTCATATATGGGATGTTTTGTGTTGTCTTAGTAAGCTTTTCAAAGGAAGGTTATTCTATCAAGATGGGGTTATTCGCGACAGCCGGTTGTTTCTTGAAGACAAGGGAGCTTCACTAAGGCAGTGTGTTACACAGAGTATAAGTAGAATTATGAAGTAGTGATCATTGTAAAGGAGTGAGCTCTCAGAAAGTGTGATCTCTACAAATGAGTGAGCTTCGTGAATAAGCTTTGCGAATGGAAATTTTTGAATATCAGTTTTAACTGGATAGGGTTTTCAGCGTACATTAACTCCGGCATTTGATTTAAATAGATTCTTGTGCTGGACAGTGACACATACTTTAATTAAAAATCCTTAAAATTACCTTAAAGTCTATAAACTGAGTTATAATTCTCTCAAAACATTGAGATAGGAGGAATTAGTGAAAGTGTTCTGAGGGACACAGTGAGCTATCCTTGAATTCTTGTAAAGGTAGTGTGCCAGGAAGAAATTGATTGTGACCAAAATTTTGTATTCTACTTCTGGTAAAGATTAGTTAATTCTTTTTATTTTTAGGTGACACCCCAAGATTTCATAGAACCTTATCTCTTCAAAGTAATTCAATGACTTGCTTTATAAGCAACACCGAGTTCGAGCACACCACGACTTACCAAACTAGTCGTTCAAAAAGCGATTATGAATAGTATTAACTGAATTTTGAGTTTTATATACTCCATAAAATTTTAGAATACATATTATATTTTTCTTAGATATAATATAAGAACAAATTTATTTTTTCAGATAAAAGAAGTATTATTTAAAAAATACAATATTACCGCATTTTAATGGAGAACCCTTTTTAAAACCAATATTTGACACTTTTATATATTCAATTTAAGGAAATTAAATTCTTATTTGGAAGTGGGACATAAAATTTAGTTTGGATAAATTTTTGGTACTTTTCAAATAACTTTCATATTTTGATGAATAGTGAAAAATACTAAATTTAAATTGAAAAAAAAAAATTTATTCGAAATAATTTATAGTGTTTAATTAGGAATTTTAATTTTTAGGAAGTATAATTAGATTAAATTTTTATCATTTAATACAATGTAGTTCATTATAAGTAATTTCACATTTAAATTGAATATAAACACATGTAAATCTTTCGATAGTTTTTACTTTTTTAAAACCTGCTTTTTTAGTTTTGACAACGGCAGTTAATTTTAAATTAATTAATGTAACTTCTATATTTTTAAATTAGTAAAATAGAATTCATTTTTTAATTTGGAATATCAAAATTATCTTAGGGTGAATTTTTTGTATTTTTCTGAAAACATTCAATTTTTCATGAATAGTGAAAAACACTACGTTATTGTCTAAAACCGACTTTTTATTTAAATAATTATTTATTTTATTTTAATTTATTTTAAATAAAAATATATATATAAAATAATTATATATGTCCAATTTAATTCATTGGATTCATTTTATAATAAAATTATATGTATAAAATTCTATTGAACTTTTTAACATCTTTTACCCACCTTCTAAGCACATTTGTAAATTTGCATAAAATGTAATTTTTCCGCTACTATGAATTGAATTTAAAAAATTATATAGACACAGTTTAAATCATTAAGTTAAATTAGGTTCAATAAGATGAAAATAATTTTTGGTGAATAGTAACTTTTGACTATTATTTACCACGGTTGAAAGTAAATATGGTAATTAAAGGTACAAATGATATTATAATTACCCTACACATGTAATAATTATATTGGATAAGTTTATTTTGACCAAAACCATCCTTATGAATAAAATATGATCTTTTTGGTCCATTTTGATTAGATTGGGACATTTATTATTATTCTACTTAAAGAAGAGTTAAAAGTGGTAAATTCAAAGTTTAATAACTAAACCATTTTTAATATAGTGTTATACATAAGATAAATTCATTTATAAATATTCATTAGAAAGATAAAA